>OOFJ01140480.1:5330-21140 GCA_900323375.1 Benthosema glaciale
GTGGGTGGTGTCTGTGTGTGTGTGTGTGTGCGCGTGTGTGGCTGCACAACAGTGACACTTGGTGGAGAAAAAAGGTTTAATTTCAGTGCATTTCTATTTTGTATTCAGACGGAGAGAAACTTCCAAACTGCAGTGAGGATAACTTGAGAGAAACGTCACTCAGGAGAGCAACGGACATTGAGAAGATTTTACTCAGTCTTCCTCCATTCATCAGAACATATCAACTTTGGATTGACAATGTGCCAGGTCAAAAGTATGTGTGTGCGTGTGAGCGTGCGTGTGAGCGTGCCGTGCGTGCATCAATTACTAACCTTTGTATTATAGGGTATCAAGTGGTTAGTGAGCCCGCCTGTGGAGCCAGAGCCCATGGTTGTCCCGTTTTTTTTTTGTTTATTTGCATGGAAATGCAAACTATATTTAAATTGTATTGCATGTGTGGTGTGCATTTAACCCATTTCAGCCTGAAAACGATGCTAAAAATGTCTTCTAAATACTGAAAGTTTTCTGAAAAACCCTTATTTCTATGCTAGTAGTTCTCAAATAATGAATCTCAAGGACCCCAAAAATGATCTGTAATTGGCCCCCGACCCTCATCTGAAAGTATGTTGTTCCAGAGACACCCCCCAGAACCCAAAGATATGAGTTAAAAACGTTCGCTCTGAAACAATATATTCAAAGATTTGCGCCACATTTTCACGATTTTTCAAAAATAGCAGACCTACAAGCTATGAGCTATGAGCTTGTAGATCTGCTATTTTTCAATAGCTAAAGCATAACATAATGCTTGAAACACCAAAAAGGTGCCCGTCTAGAAAGGGTTAATGTACTTGCTGCATTTCTAATAACCATTGATGTTGAATTCAAGCTTTCAGATTGTTGTTGAGAAGACCTTTGACAGTATGGCCGAAGGAATAAAACCGTTCCCTCATCTGATGGTGACTCCACCACTACTTCTGAAGGATGTAGGACTGAACGGGCCACGGCTGGTTCTACTTAGTGAAGGTAATTTTGAAGAGGGACACTGTATGGATTAAGAGCATTAACACAATGATTGTGCAACAATGCAACAGCATCATTGTCATACAAATGGCATTATGTAATAATACACTATGATTTCTCTTTACTTGGAAAACAACCCAAGACATGATTGTTAGCCATAAGGGACAGTTGAATATGTTTTTCCTCCTTCGTAGATGAACTTGGCGTTTATCTGTATAAAGACAAAGCAGGCCCTGAGATGATCAGAGTGTTTAGTTGTCTAAGTGGCGAAGAAAAACCTGTGGATGTCAACTTACTGGCAGCCAAGTGAGTATTTTTCGTTCTTTTTTTTAGTAGTGACAGACACGGTTTGTTTGGGTATCTGATATCATGCTGTCAGTCATATTTGGGTGTAGCTGCAGAGTGAACTCTAGTATATAATTATGGTTATGTCTGAGTTATAGTGTATATAGTATAAGTCAAAGTCGATTTGTCCCATCTCTTGGAGCAGTGAGCCGCAGCCAAGGAGTGGTGACCTGCAGCTGTGCCACGCTCGGGAATCATTTTTGATTTGTTGATTTGATAGGATACCACATATGGGGCCAATTGTTTTACTAGTGCTGCAATTATTGTCAGATATTAAAATTATATTCAAAGTTTGCAGGCCCTGGGTAGGCCACACGGATGTTTTGACCATGTTTTTGTTTTGATAAATGTCTCAAGATTTTCTATATATATTCTTTTTACTGTTTTGTTTTTGTATACAAAGTACTGGAGATAGCAGAGTGGACCACCATACATTTGTCACAAGCAGGACTCCAAAAGAGGCAATTCTGGTAATGTTTACAATATTTGTCTTTTGCCAATTAATTTCTTGTAGTAGTATACCCTGTAGTATAGTATTGTCAATATTTAGTAAAATTGTTACTTATTGTTACTGTGATATGTTTTGATGGGGATGTGGGAATCACATGGCTACAAATTGCAAGACACGTTTTAGTAAATTGACATGCTTCACATTTATCCTCATAATAAAAAAGACACTTTTTTTCCCCTATTAGGTACTTGTGGATGCAAGCACCTCTATGAATAAGAACTGTTATGGAAGTGTGGATATAAAGAGGATCGATGCAGTCAAAGTGCTCTTTGATAATTTTGCCACACGGACCATGGCTTATGATTTCCATCATGTAATAGGCCTTGTGAAGTTTGACTCAGGAGTGAAAACCCTCCATACATTCACAGAAACTCTGGAAAAATTCAAGGTACTACTTATATTACTGACTTCACACATCCTATTTTCTTCATAAACATGCAATATCAGACTTATCATGCACACCCTGAGAAGTATTTTTCACTATAAATAAAATAGATTCACGATTAAAGGCAGCATATATATAAGTAAAACGGTATGGTGTAATAGGCTGCCTGTCAGCGCTAGTATTGTATTTAAAGATTGAGTGCCATCTTTCAAGATTTTTCACCCCTAAAACATGATCATCACATACTATGATTAAACTAAGAGAAAGATTTATTTTCAGAAAAATGTAGAGAAAGTGTTAAAAAAATATGTTTTTATGTGGCCGCACCCAACAGTTCATTAAGTATGACTGGTTTACCTGGTGGGTGGTAATCCAATAGAACTGAAGCCGCACCCACAGCTGTTGTATGATAAAGAGTGAGGGGTTAGGGAAGGGGATGGATGATATTGTGATTTCACTATATCACTGTCTTTCATTGGGCCTTTTGACCAGGGCCTCGATTTGGCCTTTTGAGAAACCAAAAATACACAGGGAGGACATATTTCAATATTCTAACCACACCTTGGGGTCTATAGAGTCATGTTAACTCCATAGACGCATACATAACAGAAAAAGTACTTAATACTGCACTTACAACTATTATTACCGGTAGTTAATTAGCAGGGAGGGAAATTTTATAAGGTATCATGAACCTAGTATACAGTAGGCCTACTAGTATTACTGCGAAACTTCGCTATCTGGTAAAAATGAGAGGCTGGTGATACCATGTACTGTATGTCAGAGGAATCATGTGGTTGTGTACAGTACACCAACCAAGTTCAACAGTTGGAGTAGGCACTAGGCAGTGAATACTGGGCACGCCTTGGCCGAGTAATCTGGAACCTTTTGTTGAGAATAGTGGGCAACGGAGGGGCTGTGTAATTTGGAACACTGTGGGCATCTTTCACAAATTCATTAATATTACAGAGGCATATTACAGTTTGGTCACTGGTCAGTGAGCTAAGAAAGTCAAATTGTTAAACATGTCACAACAGCAATATAGCCACCATAGGCCACCTAAATGATTGGCTGACTGAATTACATGTGCAAAAGTACTAAAAGGCTTGTTTGTTTGTGAGAGGAGTAGAAGTAGAGGACCCAATTAAAATAAACCCTGGACTTTATTGTGCTTATATTAGGGGATGCGCCGATGTATCGGCCACATATCAGTATATCGGCCGAGTTGGTTTTGGTGCTCAGAAATACCTGGCGCCCACTGTGTTTTGGTATTTGTGAGGTGTCCAGAAGGTTTAGGTGCCCACTGGTACCTGTATTTGACTGCAGTACTCAGGTACTCCGAAAAATAAAAAGTTGCTATAACATTTGTGGGATTCATTTATAGGATCACATTCGCAGTCTTCAAACAACAAGAGGCACCAGTCTCTACGATGCTCTACAACATGGAGTGTCTGAGTTGGAAAAAGTCAAGATGAAGTTCAAAGATTGCAGACTTCGCATCATCTGTCTTACAGATGGAATTGATTATGGGTAAATTTACTGTAACAGCATCTCAGTAGTTAGTAATGTAATGTTAGTATTGAGAAACAATTGCAATGTTGCCTGTGATGTTTTACTGGGATGAAGGAAACGTGTGATGTGATCATCTTCCCATATAGATCAAACACAGAGCCAGTTGATGTTGCTGAAAGGCTGATAAACGCTAACATCATTGTGGATGCAATCCTTCTTGGAGATGTGAAGAATAACATGTTGCATGGAATTAGTAATGCAACAGGTACCGAGTATTCAGTATGCATGCTATTTTGACACTTGTAACTATGTGTAGAACTACTGGAGCCTATCTCACATCTGAATGCATGTGGTTTCAGGTGGTTGCTGTTTCAAACCAAATACGAGCATCGACGGCCTGAAGCTGTTTGAGATCGAGACGGTTCTTTCTCTGGAGATGAGGAAACCCAAAGAGAAACTCGATCCATCTACCCTCACTAAGGTTTGTCACACAACACACAATTCACCATTTTGTCAGCCTTCTGATCAGTTCCTGACTGACTAACCAGCAGGCTCTTTCTGCTTTGTTCCACCCTGGTTCCGCCTTGTTTATATTGAATTTTCTAAAACGTAATTTTAGGGGGGAAAAAAAACAACTAAAAACAAAGATTTAACTTGGGCTTCTGTATCCCATTGTGCATCTACCAGGACAGACACCACCTCCAAGTTTGCGCTCTGTAATTTTTAGCCCTTCAGTTCTAGTAATTTGTCAGTTCAAGTGATTGAACATGGTTGATTGATTCATTTACAGAGTATTTTAAGAAGCCTCTTTGCCAGTCGTGGGTATGATGAATTCCCAGAAGCTTCACTGCCAAAGGAGTTGGACAACAAAGTAACCATGACAGAGAAGTAAATGACGGAATAAATCATGTTAAAGAACTTGCCCTGTTATTTTTATTATATATTTTTGGAGGATTGTGTATGAGAGTCTATCTACTTTCTCTTTGCTTTGTCCTTATAGAAAAGTTTATTTTACAGATATTAGAAAATCATGCATTCATTCAGTCATTCCCTCATCTTCCTCCCCCAACACACAGTGCTCTATCTACAACCATTACATTTCTTTCTCGCAGTGCTCTGAAAAAGAAGATTCAGGAGTGTAAGAGTGGCCGTTTCATGGAGAAGGGAGAAACGCATCATGGAGGAGTTGAAGAGTCTGCATTGTGACCCCCATCCATTTTTCTCCATCTTTCCATCAGAGTCAGACTTCAGTAAGTAGCTACAAGTCTCTCGTGTAACTTTAAGTAACTGATCAGAGAATTGGTCACCGAGTTATGCATTAAACACTGCTGTAATACTGCTGTAGTGGCCCATATGTATGCAATTAAAAATGTTGTATGTGCATGTTACTAATCTCATGCCAGACCCCTGAACAGTGTTTATGGCAAGTTTGGTGCCACAAATTGAGGTCGGATCAAACTGAAACCTTGCACAAATATGAAACCTTGCCACTGGGGCGCCAGTGGCTCAGGGGTAGAGTGACCGGATGGCAACCGCAAAGTTTCCAGTTCGAACCCGGCCTCCCCCAGAGTTGGTGTTGAAGTGTCCTTGAGCAAGACTCTGAACCTCTTAATTGCTCCCGATGAGCAAGCATGGATCCTCCGGCATCTACGTGTGAAATGGGTGAATCTCTGTAAAGCGACTTGGATAAAGGCGCTATATAAATCCACCATTGCACCATTTAAATAGGGAGATGACTGGCATTATAGATGACTGACTGAAGTCACAGAAGTCAAGGCCTGGGCCGTGGCTCAGTGGTCCAGTTTCGCAGTGTTCCGCGGGTTCGTCTCACGATCCTGACGGCCCTTGCTGCATGTCATCCCCCCATCTCTCTCCCCATTTCCTGTCAGCCTGTCACTATCCCTTCAAAAAATATAATGAAGGCGAAAGCCACAGAAAAAAAAAAAAAAGAATCACGATATTATATATAACAAATTCAGCAGTCAACCCTTAACGTTCCTTTTAAACTTTTCTAGCCTTCTGGAAGATGGCCATGGAAGGACCTCCTGACACACCGTATGAGAAAGGAGTCTTTGAGCTCTACTGCCAGTTTGGTCCTGACTATCCTGTCAAACCTCCTCTGGTCCGCTTCGTCACACGTGTATCCTCATTCTACACTTTTACAGTCATGAATGACCATTCATATTGAAACTACATACATTACATACATTTGTTTGATCTTAAGTTGATCATCATATGAGACATGACAATATTGAAAACAATGTATCAGAAATCAACAGTTCAAAAGTCGTTTTCTTAACATAAGCACAGATACATCACTGCAACATCAACAGCGTGGGCCGAATCTGTCACAATATATTTGACCGTAACTACAACGCTCAAATCACCATGAGAGAAATCCTGGATGCCATATATGGACTGCTCATCGCCCCCGAGCCTGAAGACCCCCTGGACAGGTTGCTTTTAAGGCTTTGATTTCAAATGTAATCATGGCCAATGGAGTGCTTTGCACAAGGCATAAAAAGGCAATTTAAGTGTAATATTCACTTAATAATGCATTTTAAATGAACAATTATGTATCTTTCCCTTTGGAAGCATTTTAGCGGAGGACTTCTTGACCAGTCGTGATCGATACGATCAAGCAGCCAAGGACAACACAGAGAAAAATGCCGGGACCTCAGTTGATGATGTGGAGAAGGTGATGAGTTATTCATTATGAGTGAAATTATGATATGGTCTTGTTGTAGGTCATTGAACAACTTACCTACTAAACATAACAAAGTTATTTTCATTCTTATTCGTTGAAAGAAACTGGTGGGTCAAACACCTGACACTCCACCCCGACATCTGATTTGTCCACTGACCAAGAAGATGTTTGTTGACCCTGTGAAAACGAAATATGGAGATGTATACGAACGAAAGGCCATCGAGAAACACCTCAAAACGTAAGGTCTCCTCCCCACCCCCAAGAAGGTCTCGCTGGCAGAATTGTATTGTATTCTTATTTATTGAACGTTGTTTTTCCCAGGCATGGAAATCATGATCCCATTGCTGGCAAAAGCCGTCTTCTCAGAAGAACTGACCTTAAACCAGACCAAGCCATGAGGAGAATGGCGAAGGAGCACCGTTCTGGACAAATTGAAACCTGGCTGTAGAAGGAGGGCGGAATGGTGGATCTGGGGGTATAGGCCAAACACTGACTGGAAAGTGTTGGCAGGAAACCTATTTCTATTACTATAAAGCTGTGACATTACAGCATGACTTTGGTCCCCCTTTGTGTTCTTCATTATCGGTTTAGGGGTTATTTTTTCATCCTATCACATATCTAATCACACTAGTGAAACCTGTGTGAAACTTAACTTTACACTAACATTTTCCATTGCCTTTTGCACAGAACTTTGTTATAAATGATGTGGCCAGCTGCACACAAATCATGTCATGCATGTTTGAATTCATTTATTATTATTACTTTTCAATATGTACTTTAAATTGTATTAATCATGCCAGCATTCTAGAATTGTCCTTTAAAGGGACTGTGATGTTTAGTACTGCAGCAATATTTCTTAAGATAATTTGTTCATGGTTTTGTTATGGTGATGTCAAGATAATAGCTTACACTTTATTTTTCCCCCCTCCTTTCTGTTAAGATTTAGCATTGGCATTGTATTATATCTGTCCTGTTCGTATTTGTATTAGCATGCAAAACTAGCATTATATTATTTGATTTGATTATAATTGAATAATGTTACATTACATTTACATTTCTTTTTTGATTTTTCCTCCTTTTGATTTTACTCCTTTTGAAGTTTCCTCCATATTTGGTGGTGGTGGTGGGGTGCACCCCTCATGTCAGTGTGCACTGAAGAGGTTTGGGGTTTTGTGACCCTTGCAATACTTTAACAATAACCATTGCAATAAACTGCACATCTCTGATCAGTTTGGTCTTTAATTGGATCATTAATAGGTTTGGATGTTTATCTTTTCTGTTGCTTTGAGTGTTACAGATAGTGTATAAACACAAACATTGAAGATGGTTAGGATGCAAATAGCGATTGGCCAGAATCAAATGATGTATGATGATAACAGCGCCCCTCACATCACACAGGTGTGATTTTAATGTTTCATTGTGATCTGTGTATGGCATTAAGTTGATATGCTTTAGTAGGCTTAGTAGGGGCGGCGGTGGATCAGGGGTAGACCGTGAGCCAGGGGGGTTGGTCGGTATCATCTGGCCGAACAAACACATTGATATGCAGCTGTCTGTTGTGGTAACCTACAGCAGGGGTATTGAACTAGATTAGGCCAGGTGTGTGGGGGGCTGCACAGCATGCACACTTTACAGAAAATGTGGGATTCTCAAAATGCATTTTGTGCTCAAACACGAAAATGTATCTCTATATATAATACATCTACATCTATGTATATATAATACATTTTGCACAGTAATGAGCAGGATATGGCTATATAGAATATACCTATTTGAGAGATATATACATAAACATAATTGCCTTGAAATTACGGCCCATACACACACACCTACCCTCTGCAGTATTGGAGTCTGTCTCTTTCTCTCCAAAAGCCCCTGAATATGATGGAATATGATTCAGGATTACTGACATTATGGTAATCTCACACTTCATACACCATAACTATAACTTTCATTAGCCCTAAAAGGAAGAAAGAGAAAAAAAAAAAAGATGAATACTGCATTTGGTCATGATGAGGCAGGCATCATACTCTATGTCCCTGATGCAGGATGTGATACCCTTACGCATGCTCAGTGAATAAACTCATGTGCTTGTCTTATTGGTGTATGGGGGTGTGTCGGTGGACGTAGAGCTATGTGACTCTGAGCCCCCACACGTGTAAAATGCACTTTTTGGGCAGAATGCGATTGTTTTTCACCGGAAAATCCAACAGGATTTGCGCCCTCTAGCGATATTGCCCAGAGAAAACCTCCATAGACAATATCTTTCCTCCAGTGAAAAACAATCGCGTTCTGCCCAAAAAGTGCATTTTACACGTGTGGTGGGGGGCTCAGAGTGCTTCCACCACGGTAAGAAGGCTTTCTAATGACACAAGAGGTGTTTGTATTTGTGAGTAGGTAAACCGATCGTGAGATATCCACTACAGAACAGAGGCTGGTCGCGTCGGGCTGTGCGCAATAACACTGATTGTCACATAGCTCTACTGAAAGGCAGAATCATAGAATCATTGGAGCTATGGACCAGAGCTAGTATTTAGCCTATGCTTAGCTTTTATTGCTTTTATATATTTTTCGTCTGTGTGACGCCCACTATTGTGGTCACAAAATGGGTATTTAATTTGGTTATCATGTACTCATTATTATGATTTATTTCTGCCTGTCAATTCTGTAGTAAACCTGACATGTGTCTTCCAAAACAGTAGGGGGCAGTATTAGGCAGTGGCAGAGCCTTTTAATAGAAGATAAACTTGTTTATCTTCTTATATAAGAAGAAATAAGAAGAATAAGAAGAAATAGAAGATAATAATAGCATGACAATGCAACAAAAAAACATGGGCTACATGAGAGGAAATGTGTTTAATAAAAATAAATGATGATTGTTTACACAGCACTGAAAGAGAAACAACCCCCGTCTCTGTCTCACATTATTCTTCCCTGATTTTGCAGAGTACAGAGACTACAGGCTACTACAGGCTACCTTGTGATCAAATATAGCTGTAGCCTATACAGGGTCACCTCACTCGGACCTGTTACATCTGCAAAAAAGGTTGATGAACATTTTTCATCACAGTTTTAATCGACAAAATCAACACTGAAAGCATAATTATGTATCTATTACTGCATGTTGACTGTCAGAAATAGAATAAAACATTGGCAAATAAAATACAATTTTCATGTGTAACGGGACAAAATTAGTGTCTGACACAACCAAAAAGCAAACGAGTAGGAAAACATTGCCACATAACACAGAGTATCAAATAAAACTACTACTACTAGTACACCACATAATGCCACCGAGTAGTGAATTTCATTACGAACATAGTGGTTATCAAACTGGGGTCCTTGAGGGGGTTCCAGGGGGTCTGGGAATATTTAATCTCACACTTCAGATGGGGGTCATGTTGTGTTGTCCAACCGCTCTGTTGCGTATCTGCATTTGTAGCGAGGCTCTGCAACCTGCACACAGTGCACATTTCAACCTACAGGACCATGAAACCACAACGTCTCAAAACATAATCCAACCCATGAAGGTAGACACACTTCTCAAGGTGTGAAGATCTGAAGATAACTCCTTCACTTCAGTGAAACTAGTGGTTTCAGCTAAACTTTAAATAAAAGATAAACCCACATGCAGCACAGCAGAGAGATGAGACTGTCAAATGAGTGTCATCCTGTGGTTTATATGTGGTTATTACACTTGTTCAAAACATCTAGACCAGTGATTTCATCTTTTCGTGTGATAATATTGTCACCCACTCTAACCAAGAAGCCATCTGTCTTGCTGACATTACTATTTGATCCAAAGAAAATGGATTCAGTGTTCCCCAGGTGTAAAGAGAGTTTGTTATCAGCGAGCAAGGTGCCGATTCTACTGAGTTCAACCTGCAGTTTGTTCCTGTCCGAGACCAGCAATGCTGAGTCATCTGCGAACAGGAACAAGTTGCAGTCGCAAGCTGATGTCACAGTGCCTTGACTGTATGAAAAACACCGCCTTATCTCACTCCATCTATTTGCTGAGAAAGCAGGGTTCATGTCCCTTTCACCTATAGGGTACTTAGGCCTGATTCCCACTGGCAGCCAAATCTAGCCTGAATCAGATCTCAGTCAGTTCACGATTGAAATCCGATTGGTTTAAATGAGTCATGTGACAATTTAAACCAATCAGGTTTCAATCCTGAAGTGGCTCAGATCTGATTCAGGCTAGATTTGGCTGCCAGTGGGAATCAGGCCTTAGACTCTACTTAGACAGTGCACATACAGTACAGGGCCATGAAACCACCAAGGGGCGGCGGTGGCTCAGGGGTAGAGTAGTAGTTCGAACCCAGGCTCCCCCAGAGTTAGTGTCGATGGGTCCTTGAGCAAGACACTTAACCCCTAATTGCTCCTGATGTGCTGGTAGGTACCTTGCATGGTTCCCGCTGCCATCATATGAATGGGTGAATGTAATGCACAATCTAAAGCGCCTTGGATAAAGGCGCTATATAAATGCACCATTTACCAAGCCTTAAAAAAAAGAAACCAACTCATGAAGGTAGACATCACACTTCTCAAGGTGTGAAGATCTGAAGATAAATCCTTCACTTCACAGAAAGTGCATGGTTCAGCTGAACTTTAAATGCATTTAGATGAGTGACAAAACATCACCCAATAAACAAGTTTATTATTTACACCCCGTCATCAAATTATTGGCTCAAGAATGCCACAAAAACAACCATGAAGATTTTTTTTTTTTTTTCTACTAACACTACTACTTTTAGTTCAGTGATTTTCAACTTGTGGGATTCTCAATTAGTATTTATTTTGAGAGAGAAACGTACATGATATAATCATCTGTAGACTACATAATCTATGTAAACAGGCTGGATTTAAATTAATCCAATCCACTTTATTTATAAAGCACATTTAAAAAAAAAAAGTCCAAAGAACCAAATTCAAAATTAAATTATCTTTATAGTGTTTTTTTATTTTTTTATAGTCGTGCTTTATGTGGATATCAAGTTGAAGGGGAGGACGCTAATCGTCAAGGGTCCCTGTGTAGAGTGACCAGATGTACCCCTTTGTGTGGGACACGGACAGTCCCTCATTTCCAAGACTTTTCAGGAGTCCTACAAATTGAGACACTGTCTCACATTGTGACTGGAAGGCATCAGTATCCAAATGCCCTAATAGAGAGTTCCCTATCTCTCTGTCTCTTTTCCTCTAAGATGTGTTTTAAGCCTGTTAAAATAACATGAGATAGGGCCTATAGTCCAGGAGTGAAGGATGATTTTTGGCTGAACATGGTTTCGTCAGATAAAGTTTTGTTCTCAACTGATTCTTGTAGCTTTGGGTCACCTCAAGAGGGTGTCCAGTGATATCCCTTGGGCATTTTTAGTTATTAACCCCTTAACGCCTGAAACACTAAAAATCCACCCAAAATAGAGTTTTGTGGTATTTCGTGCAAAATGTTTGGTCTAAAATAAATGCACCAACTTTGATTTCTACAGTGTTTATGAATGTGGATATTCACAATGTATTTTTTTTTTTTTTCACTTCAATTTACATTAATTTTCACAAAAGACAAAATAAAACTCACAAGAAAAAAAGACAAAAGGAAAAAGAAAAAACGAACAAAAAAACAAACACGTCAACATCATCTCCATTTAAACATCTACTTCAATTTTGCTAGATTTCAAGCCAAGATCCTTGTTTCCATCTCTGAATACTTTTCATTTCCACCACTTTTTTAATGGTATTTTCGTGCAGCGTCACCCGCTATATTTATTATGCCGACGGCGTTTTCTGCGCCTGGAGGTGTGGTCTTGGCCGTGTTTTCACGCTTTCCCCTAAATTGCTATTTTGGAATGCGATAGTGGAGATGAAAAGCACCCGTTAAGCGAATGCCAAATCAGTTTGTGTGGAGCGACACGCAGCACGCACCGTCCGTGCGCCTTGGAGAGCCTCTCCAAGGCACACCATCCTTTGATTTTCCTATCCTGCATTGAATTGTTCCTGTGGAACCTCTGCTGTCAAGGATTGGAATAGAAATAATATCCATTCCTGGACAACACATTTATTTGAATTGCCTCCAATCTTGAATTCAAGTCTAAAGGCAGGGTGGGCCATCTTTCCATACTGTATCCATTACCATGTATCCATATCTTATATCCTGACAAATGTCCAAATTCTTCTAGTTCTGTATTTAGTATAGGGAGTGAGTCATTTGGTCGCTGGAGGAAGGCAATTACATCATCTGCAAAGAACAATGTATTTGAGTTATGATTAATGCATTATTTATGAATGCATATTAACCCCTTCATGCCTGAAAACCCCAACATGCCATAAAATATATCTTTTGAGATTGTTTGCACAATAATTAAGTCAAACGTATCTGCTTTCTCTATTAGTGAAACTGTAGCATATTTCTTTTCAGGTGGTTGCATATTATCTTGAGCATCTTGCACCAAACATCCACAAACATTTCCCACAAAATTAGGGTTATGAGATTTCATTGCGTTCTCCAAGATGTATTAATACATGGGTAACACTTGCAGATAAGGTTCATGAACTAATGACCTTATCTGCAAGTGTTACCAATACATGTGGTCATCACACCAGTTGTCAATGTAGATACAATCTTGAAAGATTTTTAAAAGATGGCAACAACAGCCAAATCCATTCAAATGATACACTCCAAAGTGTATGACCTGAATACTATCTACTCAACGGTCATCATAGTCCTGTAGTGACTGTGATGTTGATGTGGAGGATGCCCTCGTCTATGAGCTGGCACCAGTCTTAACTGCCATATGTTCACAGAGGATGGAATGCAAATGTATATATTGAAAGGATAAACCCCTTGAGATGCATCATCTCAATTAAGAGTACATACAATACATACAGTACACAAACAATACAACAGTACATACATACATACTGTACATACAGACAGACAGACAGACAGACAGACAGACAGACAGACAGACAGACAGACAGACAGACAGACAGACAGACAGACAGACAGACAGACAGACAGACAGACAGACAGACAGACAGACAGACAGACAAACAGAACAAAAGCTCTCACAAAGATAGCCTCAACATACTCAAACCATGAAAATGTACAAAGTACAAACGATGCGATAACAACATGCACATGTAATAATAAACAGTATCACTGAATAAGCAAGGTATAAATACAGTATGAACATGCATATTGGAAAAGAGGCAGCCCGTTATGTTTGTTGTAGAAAGACAAAGGCCAAGAAAGATAAAAAAGAAAAAAGATTAGAAGCATGAGCACGGTGCTGGAAGATGAGTGAAAATCGATTCTTTAAATACATTGAAAGAAGTGATTGATGGGAGGAATGCTGCTGATGTCACTGTCATTGATGGATCAGAGTTTGGACCATCCAGCTGATGTCAACCACATGCCTGTCAGACAGTGATCTTTGACCACCAGTGACGTGGCGCGTGGAAGGACCAGTTCCGACCAGTTCCTTTCCCCTCCACCAGGCGCCCCGGCTGGCCATGGGGAGGTAGTTTAGAGACCAGGATTACTGCATGTTTTATGGGCTCCCCCTGGCACAAAATCCCTTTAGATTGGGGTCTGCATGTGGCCTAATAATACAAACGTGTCAATTTGGGGGTCCTTGACATGAAAACATTTCAGAACACTGAGCTAGGTTCTCTGGAACTCTGTGGCTGCAGCTCATGACGTCACACTGATCATTTCACCAGTCAACACTCACTGGAAAATGGAAGGAGAACAAAAAAAACAGCTGTGATTGAGACCACATGGCAGGAAACATACTGCTAAAATGTAGACACGTAGTGTTGATTTCATCGACTAAAACTTAGTTTAGTCGATTACATTTAGTCGGCTACCTTTTTTCTTTCACTGAGGGAAGTAACGACTAAAACGAAGACTAATATAGCCTACTGACAATTTTGTCAACACAAAAAAATAGACTATAATGTTAGGAAAGGACTACAGGAGAAGAGATCCAGTAGAACTAAAAGACAAGTCATGTTATTGGTGCATGCTGGAAATAGCTGATCTAAGAAATGAAATGTATTCAAGGGGGAGTGGTTAACCAGGCCAGATCAACTGTAGCAGCCACAGTATATAAAGTCTATAGAACAACAGATGTTAGCCTTATGTGCATGCAGTCCTGAAACTCTGAATCTCAGCTATGGAAACAGTGATGCTGTTCTTTCTGGCCTGGAGCTCAGGTAGGTGGAGGACACTGAGGCAGACATGACATTATAACTGCTGGATGATTTTACCGTTTGAGTCTATTCAATGTTTGAGATTTCTTAAAAAAAAAGAAACTGTACTGTAAATGAGACATGAAGTGAAATATTACAGTTTTTCAACTTGATTTTAAACATGGCTATGTTTCATTTCTTATGGCAATGAAATTAATCATTGTCTTACCCAGCAGCTGTGATATACTGTATACTGTGATTTAGAGTTGAAGTATACCATGCATTGCCAACACAATGGAAGACTCAGGAATAGCTTTTTCCCCTTCACTGTCATCTCCCTGAACTCCTCATCCACTCCTCTCCACCCTCAGTGACAACCCCTCCCCCCTTCCCACCCCACCTTCCCTGTTGTCTTGTGACTGTCTGTCTGTATACCTCATCATGAGGACTTGTGCAATTATGGTCACTGGACCTTAGTCTAGCACTTCTGTGCACTATGGGCTATGTGCAATAAGGACTACTATGTGCAATATGGTGAGGATCTGACAATATTGAATAGTTTATTTATTTTTCGCCTATATTATGCATATTTATTTATTTAATGTCTATTACTCTGAACCCCTTGCATGCTGTGCGTGCGTGCGTGCGTGCGCGTGTTTGTTTTATTATTATTATTATTTTACCTCCTGACTCTGGCTCGTTTCCAGACGCGTATTGGGCCAACCCTACAATTGGTGCAGATACGTGAGAAACGAATGTTCTTTTTCCTTATCCTTTTCTTGTAATTTTCTCCTCAGCTCTCCATCTAAAACCAACACTCAGCGCAACAGGTAAAGAGAAATGAAAGAAGAAGTCTGTCTGTCTGTCTGTCTGTCTGTCTGTCTGTCTGTCTGTCTGTCTGTCTGTCTGTCTGTCTGTCTGTCTGTCTGTCTGTCTGTCTGTCTGTCTGTCTGTCTGTCTGTCTGTCTGTCTGTCTGTCTGTCTGTCTGTCTGTCTGTCTGTCTGTCTGTCTGTCTGTCTGTCTGTCTGTCTGTCTGTCTGTCTGTCTGTCTGTCTGTCTGTCTGTCTTTCTTTCTTTCTTTCTTTCTTTCTTTCTTTCTTTCTTTCTTTCTTTCTTTCTTAAAATAAATAAATAAGTTATGTCTGTCTGTCTGTTGCATTACT
>OOFJ01140484.1:8033-23503 GCA_900323375.1 Benthosema glaciale
GATTTTCAAGTGGGTTGTGATCCAGAAAAGGTTGAGAGCCACTGACCTGGAGGATCACAGAGGATGCTTTAGCACAGTGGTTTTCAATAGATTTTGACCCAGGGACCACCATCCTGACTGAGAGCAACCTGGGGACCACCATCCTGACTAAAAGCAATCTGGGGACCACCACTATTGTGTGGGGTGGGTCCATCATAGCCCCAACCAACACAAAGTGTTTGGGAGGTTCATGTAACATTACATTATTTTTGATCAAAATAACAATTCTTCTACATTCTCCAATTGTGTAGACTAGAATAATGCAGATGTTTAACAATAATGCAACTCTTGAGAGCGTAAAATTAAACCTGGGTCCATTTGGTTTAATTTTACACTCTCAAGAGTAAAGATCTATAATGGTCCGTTTGGTTACCAACTCTCCATCATTTAGCTGCATGGGGACCACCTGGGAGGACCATTGGTGGTCCCCGGACCACCGGTTGAAAACCACTGCTTTAGCAGATGGAGTCTCAAAGACACTTGAGTATTCCGTGTGATATTTCATGATATCACGGGAGTAGGAAATCAGACACTCAAGTTAGTGGTGGAGCATATTATGCTCATAGCAGGAGCCTTAATGTCACGGTTACAAGCTGCACATAAAACAACAGATGTCATACAGTACAAGGTCTGCATCAAGTGGAGTCTATAATATTCAGATTGCCAGAACATATCATAAAACCAATGATGAATGACAGTCTCAATTGACGTCACATGCACAGTCTAGTACATGACTCATGCTTGGAAACACAATTAAGTCCTTACCTAACCGAGAATAGAAACAATATTCCACAATCCACTCAGATATACATTAACATCTGCTAATATATTCTCCCATTACATTCTGTGTATTCCTTTTCCAGTATATTTTCCCTTTGGTTCCTGCATATATTTATCCTACCCCAAGATGCAATTCTAATTAAATTGTCTGCATACAGTATATTAATACTTCTTTTGTGTTTTACACAAATATATTACACTAATTCTATACGTACACACTGTACAGAATTTCCACAGCTGATACACACTTCACTATATTACTTAACTATTGCTATTAAGAGTGTACAGCACTTGAATTATACCTTGTTTGATTATATAGTGAATGTCACACATGCACGCACGCACGCGCGCACACACACACACACACACACACACACACACACGTACGTACACACACACACACACACACACACACACACACACACACACACACACACACACACACACACACCAACATTTGACTGCACATATGTGTATGAGCAGGTGACAAACCTGTCAGTGTGCGTCCAATCACTGGGGTTCCATAGTAGTGAATAGAGTAGTTCCTTTGCCAGCCATAGCTGGTTTATTATCGTTCTCTTTATTGGCTCACTAATGTTTCTTTCACATTCCTTTCTTAATTAATATTCCAGGAGCTCTGCACTGTCCTCATGCTAACTAACTAATTGCTGACATGTTATTCCATGTTAATAATAGCAAAGAAGAACTGGGCTGTCTTAGCGGACCAGGCACATTGGCTGGTAATCCAGCATGCCTGTGTGTCACAGGTTCAAGTCCCGATCCCGACAAACTTTGCCGTGTGTCTTCCGCCATCTCTCTCCCCGATTCCTGTTTCCATGGTGTTAGTACAGTTGGCAATACAAATATTAAGGGAATCAAAATTTGAATCATGGAAATGATTAAACGAATATTAAATGATTAAACTATTTCTATAAGCAATTTAAAATAATTGATTTAGCAAGTTCCTGAACCTGCCTCCTTATCTGTACAGTACAGTAGGTGATGATAGGGCCCGACTCCTTGCCCTCTAGGAATCGATGTGTTCTACATTGTATCTCCTATAGTTTTGCTATTTGTGCCCTCTATGTTTTGGGACATTCAAGCCTGTTAAACCACTTTCACTTATTTTCAAAAGAAATTAGCGAATCTACAAGCTCACAGCCTCACAACGCAACATTTTATGAGCTTGTAGATATTTGTGAATATTGCTGTTTTTAAAATAGAGGGCTTTTTTGTTTGTTTGTTTGTTCTTATATATTTGTCCACATATTTGGCCATTGGCCATAAAAAAATGTTTGAGTGGGGACATGGTTGACACAATAGCTGCTAGCACACATTTTTATTTATTTCTATAGTGCCAAACGTTATCTCATGTCACTTTACCTATGGAGCAGGTTAAGACCTAGGGCTCGATTTTTGTCACAACTCGCTTCTACTGCTATTAGGGCATTTAGCCTAAAAGAACGGGCGTTCCCCCATTAAAATTGTTATTTTGGTGACCATTCTAAATCCCTTAAACACCTCCGCGACCCGTTACATTATGCGTAGGTGTGGTTTGGGCGTTTCAGCAATTCAACCAATCCCTGTGCCACATCCTATTGCCTTTAAGAGACCCCTTATCTTTGCCCGTTATGCCCAGTGTTATATTGTTTCAGCCTTAACACATGACCCGTTGCTGCCTTTTTTTACTCCCCGCGCATAAGAACACGTATATTGTTTTAATCATATCTCATTCAGTTTTCGTCAATTTTTTACAATTCAAAGTGCTGCGTGATTGCCAAATATCGATCTTTAATTTGATATGTAGAGCATGTGTGCAGGTCGTCTCTACGGCACGTTATCAAGCCAGACGTAAGGTTCAGGGAATCGGTTTATTGTGATTGACGGCGAATACGTTCCGCTTCATAAGGTGTCATAGAGAGACGACCTATACGCCTGTGCCATGTATCAAATTAAAGATCGATATTTGGCGATCATGCAGCACTTTGAATTGTAAAAAATGGACGAAAACTGACCGAGATATGATTATCTAAACATGCGCTCAATTTTGGAGATCTCCAAAGGCGCACAGGCGGGGCGCGCGGCCGCACGACGCTCAACAAACTGATTTAGAAGGCGTAGCGGCTGCTTTTAAATCCCACTATCGCTTTCCCAAATGTGAGTGACAAAATGGCGATTTATGGGAACGTGTGACAACACGCCCAATACCACACCTCCAGGCTCAGAGAACGCTGTCGGCATAATGCATAGCGGGCCGCGTGCCACCAAAATATCATTAAGGGACTTAGCAAGCTCCATTTGCGGGCAAAGGAACAAAAAAGGGGCCTAGGGCAGCGTCTAGGATTTAGCTGGTAACAAAATTCGAGCCCCTAGTCTCTTTACCTATAAAGCATGCAGGTTAAGACTGTCTCTCGAGACAGACTGTTGACCAACGTCAAAAGGCGCTGTTTTGCCAATGGGTACCCAGATTGGTCAAGACCAGTGTTGGGCAATATTACTTAGGAGAGTAATATCTTTACTTTACTTATTACTGGAATCCAGAGTAATATAGTTACTTATTGCTTTTATATTACTTTTCAACCGGGCCCCTTCCACCCGCAAAAGAACACAATCTGTTTAGCCAGCTCCTTGTACAACATAAAACAAAATATAAAACAAAAATATTGAACAGTCTCTCATCAGACTTTTCCGCTGCATATTCAACGTTTGGAACTCAACAATCAACAATCTGAACTGCAGTGAACCCTGGCTAATAAGACAAATATGCCTAAAACGTTACACTTGCCCTCTACAACAAAAATAACAAAATTAAAACACCTTAAATACTGTATTTCTTTCATAAAAAGTAACTAGTAACTAAGGCGTTTTTTGGCAGAGTAACATATTACAATATTACTATTTTGGCAGAGTAATATCGTTACTTTACTTTTACTGGAAAAAGTAATAACATTACAGTAATATGTAATTAGTTACTGCCCAACACTGGTCAAGACCATACACAGCAACAACAATAACTATATGATAACGGTCTGCCACCATAGTCCACAGACATCCTCTGAATGTAGGAATCTCAAAGTATTGAATTATTTGAATATACCTGAATGACATTGGCTTTTGCTGAATCAATGTCTCGGTAGGACACCTCTCTTGCAAATATGTTTGTTCATGTATTTTGAGCAAGTAGTTGAAGGATTTACCGCTTTATCAGTGGGACTTATAAAAATGTGATTGTAACTAAAATACCCGTTTGCACTCCAGGTGGTACGTCGGTTCCGCGAGGGCGGCTTCAACACGATTGTGTCGACCTGTGTCGGGGAGGAGGGTCTGGACATCGGGGAGGTGGACCTCATCGTTGTTTTTGATGCTCAGAAGAGCCCCATCCGCCTGGTGCAGCGCATGGGCCGCACTGGACGCAAGCGGCAGGGGCGGATCGTGGTCATCCTGGCAGAGGGACGTGAAGAGAAGGTGAGTGAACAAAAATAGCAGATTTACCAGCTCACACACGAGTAGATCTGCTATTTCTTTTCCATTTAAATGCTTTTATTTCATTAGTCATTAGTCACTGAAGTGACTAATTACAGAAAGAAAACACTCCACCAACAAAGCAAAAACTCCAGTTGATGGCCATGCTTTCCAACAAACTAGCATTTCACCCCCCCCCCCCCTTTTTTGTTTTTCATAAAAGAAAAAATATGAATGTATACTGTAAATTTACAACAATTTATAACTTTTTTTCTCCATATGTTTGATCATGTGATCTGTGAGCACCATTGACACTAACAACTAACTGTTGTAACTTGTTAACTTTTTATACAGTATCACTATCTCCTGCAAGCACCTGGTTGTTCTGTTTTTCCTGACATCAAACTACTGTACATGTCTATTGTCTAATGCCTTTCTCACAGACCTACAACCACAGCAAGTTCAGCAAGCGCAGTATGGACAAGTCTATCGTTGACTTCAAGAACAGTTTACACATGTACCCCAACAGCACCCATATGCTACCTGACGGAGTGAATCCTGTGCTGCATAAGATGCACATTACCTGTGGTCAGTTTGACCACAGCGAGAAAAGCAGGCAGTCCATCAGAGGAAGAAGGTCCAATTTTGATGGAAGGGACTCGCTTATCCACCCTCAAAACCTGGGTAGGTGTTGGTAGACATGGGTGACTATGGGTTTAGTTTGCAACAGATGGATCACAAAAGACTGGTTTAACTTGAATCACTGTCTGTGCGTGCGTGCGTGCGTGCGTGCGTGCGTGCGTGCGTGCGTGTGTGTGTGTGTGTGTGTGTGTGTGTGTGTGTGTGTGCGCGTGCAGGCCAACAGGTCAGTGTGAAGCACGATGGATTCCTCAGCCCCACAGAGTATTCCCTGTGGGCTTCCACAATGAGACTGGAGGAAGATGTGGATCACCCAACCATGAGAAAATCAAATTTCCTGTCTCTGCCGAATGACATGCCACAGGTTCAGCCTTACCTTCCTTTGTTGAATTTGAGGGGTCTCTCATTTCACTAATTAATATTATATTTTACAATCCAATTGAGAGCCATATTGAAGTAGTTTGACATAACAAATATATAAGAGCTAGGAATGCGACTATTTAAAGCATCACAATTACGACAGAGGTAATGCAGCATGTTTATGTACTTAATTTTATCTATTATTTGTATGCATTATTGGCTACTGCATTATTAGGCCAACAACTGTTAAATATATAATGTGTTTTTAATATAATAAAACCTCTTAATTCACATAGCTCATTAGATTTTATACATCCATGGTGTCGTAGAATTAATATACGTAATAATCGTGATAATCATGAAACCATAATTATTATGCTGCGAAGGAACAGGTTTCCGAGCGTGGCCCACCGTCCAGAGAGCTGTCCTTGTGGGAGTGGAGACACTGGCAGAACCGAGCGCTGCCCACCCACTTTGTGGACCACTCCCTGCGGTGTCAGCACTTCATCAAGGTGATGGAGTTCGTAGACCACATGAGAGAGGACAAAGAGGTGAGAACATGCTACTAGGACTGAAACCAACAACTAACGACTATATTCATAGCAATTATTCCATCGATTACTTTTTCGACTGTACTGACAACCTTAGTGGACACCTTTTCATGATTGGCTGCCTCTAGGCTGCCTCTAAGCCAATGGGAGACTTACCCATAAAACCCATAGTCTGAGCGGCATAAAAAACCCATACTTTGCACTGCAACTGGCCATTATGACATGTCATTCTTGTTATCAGTAAAAAGCACATATCTTGGTAAATTGGAATGGAATGCACTGGCAAATTGAAATAGGCCACAAACAATTGAATAGTATTTTTTGTTTTGTAATGTATTCTTCACAGAATTGTTAGCTCAGTACTAAAATGCATTTTATAGTTAGATCACACTTTTAAATGAACAAGTAATGCAAACCACTCAAGACACAGAAAGATGCTTAAACAATCCTTACACATTGTTTTTTTTTGCTGACATAATGGAAGCATATTAGTGGGCTTAGGTCACGGTTAGTCAGCCATTATATCGTCTTTCTACACTTCTTGCTTTACTGGACTCACACAGTCTTTCCTTGTAATCAAAATTGATATTCAGTGTTGAAATCTGCTTAGTTGGCTGGAGTACCCCTTTATACTAGTTCTGTGCCTTTCTTTTAGTGACTATTTGCTCTGGATACATTTTAATGCCCAGATGTCTGACGTTGGTTTCTTCCACGTACAACAACAAGTGGAATCAAACAATCAATATCTAATTTAAAATGTCAAAAGAATGACCTTTAATACAACTTCCATTATCATGATGCCGTATCTTCTTCAGCTTGCTCAGAGTTGACAGATGTGGTACCAGCAAAGGCTTTAATCTCACCATCTGTTCTTGCTCAAGATACAGCTAATGGATAAGGCTCCCAAATCCGGGTTGAGATTACAATATGCTCAAACTGACTATAGGCTGAACAAGCTAGTGTGTTGTGCTTTTGTTTTTTGTCTTGTCTTTTCTTTTCTTTTCTTTTCTTTTGGGTAGAAGAGAGAATTAGTCCATCTGTAAAAACAAAACCTACAGTCTCGGAGGGCAGCTAATATTACATCTGGGGATGGATTCATAGAATACCTGGTAAACTAATTCAAATCAAAATAGCCTATACTGTACTGTACCTTATCGAAGAACCAGATTTGTGACAAAAGACCTTTGTGACAAGCAAATCCTGTATCATTCTGAGGATATAGGCAGACATTTTAAATGATCTGCTTTGTAAATAAACAAAAGGCTCTCTGCATACATATGGTAAACTCCTCCCTACTCCTTGTAACTCAGAAGTTAGTTAAACGAACACTCAGGATTTTACTAATCTTTTCACTTTTCATCACCTGGACCTGTCGAATGTGTTATGTTTTCAAATGATTTGATTGAATGTTTAAGTTAAAAAAAAAGCTGACCACTGTTTATCCTTCAAAACATTATTATTATCCCCACCAGGATGACATATTACCTACTGTATGTCCTACTTCTGCCATTCAGAACCCTCCGCTGACATCACCAATTGTGTTCGTGTAGATTCTTGGCCATGTTGGATGCCCATTCTGTAGATCCTTAATCATTTTTTCAGTGGACACACATTACTGGGCCCATTCACTACGTTATTTTTCATTTATTCCTTCCACACACACACAAACACACACACGCACACGCACACGCACACACACACACACACACGTAAACACACAAGCTCACCAGTACTTTTGTTCAATTTTGTTCAAACCAAGGAAAACTCACGTCTCTCTTGGTCTAGTCTAGACTCTAGTATGACGTTGGCCATGGCTCATTTTCCGGACTTATTTCCCGACACCTACATAGCCCTCATCTTTCATTCCATAGACAAGACAGAGGAGCCTATATAAAAGAGCAGTCCAGTGTGAAAGTAACCTTTTTTTCCACCCTAGACGTATTTATGTAACCTCCCTTCTGCCCCCTTTGACTGCTGCTGTTATTTTTTATATATATATATATTTCTTTACATTGCTCAACCACATTTTCTTTCTACTTCCCATTATGACAAGGAGATACACAGGGCAGGCAGGGAGGCCTCTAACCCCCGTGGTTATGTAACAATTACAACTGTTACATAAAGCCAGGAAGCTCAAAGTAGGTCATGCTAGAGCGACCTATATCTATACCAGGGATGGGCAACTTTGATGATGGAGAGAGACACTATATTTCCATACTCGCTCCAGAGGGCCACATTGCATACTTTATACTGTCGGGCAGAAACCACTTATCTCTGTATTTAAATATTTTTCCTAATTAATGCCCTACTTTGTCATTCTATGTCACACAAAAGTAGCAAAAATAGCGCATCTACAATCTTAAAACGTGTCGCGAACACACTTTTAGCTTGTAGCTTATTCTTTGCTTTATTTATTTTTCAAATTGGAATCCTGAAAAGTAAAATCTATCTATCTGCAACAAGTTTCTGTAAGTACGCATGTCTGTGTATGTCTGCAATCCATGTAACTCGAGAAACCGTTCTCCCACCGACTTCAAATTCGACACAAGCATTCCACATAGACTCCATATTTGGGCATGCCTGACAAAGAACTCCATATATGGGCATAAAAGGGACACAGACATAACTGGGTTGGACATGCATTACCAACTTGCATTCCCAAAATAGCCGATTGATCACACCTGATCACCCCTAGATCTCCATATATGGAGCTGGCAACAGTAACAGTTAATTAGACCAGTGAATCTCAACCTTTTTTCATTTCAAGGACCCCCACTTTGATATGCATTAGGCCACATACCTCCATTTGAAACCACAGACCTTCATTTATTTATTTTTAATCTCTGGACCCCAATCTCAACTGTAACATTATGATTGTTAATTTAACTCCATTTGGAGAATTGCTTATCGGTGTGAGAAACAAAGAGTATTCTAATTTAATTTATTCAAATAATGTTCATTAAGTTGTCATGAAATTATGCATACTATCAATATGCATAAAAACAGGGGCTGCCCCACCTACTGTATATAATACTAATTTGTCTTATTTGGGTCGAAATGTGATCCGTTTTGGTAATAAATGGCCCCTCAGTTTACATAGACCTTTGTGTGCAAGCGCATAAAAGAGTACATTGTATCCTCAGACCTGTATACCAACCTGTGTACTACAAATGTATCCAACTAATCCGAAGGTGACATGATGGGTCTATTGTTAACTGAGTGGTCAGTGGAGTGAGTCTTCCCAGGCTTTAATGCTCTAGTGTCGATCATGGAACTGTTCACGTAGCTGTCTGATAACCAGCTATCTACAGTAAGATGTAAACAAGCAAATATCAAAATATCGGATTGACCTACATATATCGGGCCAATATTTGCATTTTGCATCATATATACTCTACTAATGTAATGCAAAAAAACAAATCTTTAAAGATTTTAGTTTAACCAGTGTCATTCTATTTCTTTGAGGGTGTAAAGATATATCAATTGTCACACTCTCAAGAGTTCATGAAGACAGGATTTGACTGTGTACATTGTACAGCTCATTGAAGCAGACTTGACATAGAGGTTCTGTGTGGAGGTAAGATTATGCTTCAATGGTTACTGACCTGTAAGTAAAAGCACACAGCACGATCCTGCAATTCCCTAGTAAATCAAAAAGGTGTGTTTGCATTGTGTGAGCACGGAGGAAGCACATGGAATAGTCTTTGTTTATAGGCGGCTGTATTTTCTATGCATCTCAGTTTGACAACTGTGCCGTCTTCCTCCGATTTTCCATCTTTAGATTTATTATGAATTTCAATGCAAACAATGCATTGCTCTTGATCCATATTCCTTGATTTCCCTACAAGCACACACAAGATGTTGGCTCATAATGGACCCCCCCTCTCCCAACCTCACTTCTCTGTCTCCATGCACCACCCTACTGCCCCCTGTGGTGCTCTGGATGTCCAATCAATTCTGCTGACCCCGTGGGTTACATGACATCCTCCTTCCGGGCCGCAGCTTCTGTGGCACCCTGCCGGCCCAAGCAGGGTTCCACTCCCAATGCATCACTTCCAGGTCATCTAGATTGTACAGATATAATCTGCAGGTGGTAGGAGGAGTAAGATGATGGTTGGGTGCATCTCTGACTGATGGAGTGATTCATAGCAAAGTTCGTAGGGATTGGCATTCGAACCCGCGACACGCTGCCAGGCTTTTTCAGATGACTGTGACTCAGACTGTGGTGCAATAACTGCGGTCGGAAGGCTAATTGCTGTGATATTCCAATGTGATCACAGGATGTTTTGAATGTGAACAAATGCAATGTTACATCGCAACTTTGTATCTGCCCTCTTTTGATTGTGCGTGTGTGTGTGTGTGTGTGTGTGTGCGCGCGTGCGTGCGTGTTCTAGGGAGACTGCAGTTATGAAGAGGAGCTTCTTCCTTACCTCCACAAAGAGGATGTCATTGGCTTCCCAGAGGGCAGACCGATGGATCAGACCACTACCAGAAATAGACACAAGGTCTCGAAAAGCTCCACCAATAATCCCAACAGCAAACCCAAGTCATCTCACCCGTTTTTGCCTGATCTGGACTTCATGGACGAGGAGGCACAGAGGCAGAGGGTGGATACAGGCTCTCCATGGTCCGGGACAAGGGAAAAGCTTCCTGTCGAATATGACACTATGGTACCTTTGAACGATGACAGAGATCACTCATGTCCTGAGGAGGAGCATCCCCTCCTCTTAAATAATGAGCACCCAATCGCCGACATGGACGACGATGACTGTATCTTGGTCACTGATGACGTTGCCATTCCAGAGGTCGAGTCTCCAGCTGAGCGTAGTGTAAAAAAGAAGAGTAAAATTGGCATTCCAGTAGATTTGGCCCACTTCTCACAGTTGATCACTAACATTGACATCGATGAGTCTGTCTCAGAAGACGATATTGAACTTCAGGCCTTGTTCTACCTCCCTAAATGGGACACCACTGCATCCTCCTCCTCCAAACTTCTCCCGGTGAGAGAGAGAAATGAAAGTCTGAGGGTCATCCTCACCAATGTGGCTGAGCTCCTCTCCAGGTCTCCACCACCATTGCCTTTGGGATTTGACGAGGTTTTACTTGACAATGACATTGCTGGTCCAGCTGCCAGTACTGCAACATCACTTATTCCCTCAATTGGACAAATGGAAGAGGCAGCGGACCATGATCCCACATTCCAAGTCGATTTTGCTCTGGGTTTGGATGACGATGATTATGGTGATGAGGATAATGATGACTTGATGATGAATGTTGATGACGATGCTGCTGCTCGTGCTAATTCACATGGAGTTGCAATGGAGCCGGAGGACAATAGAGTATTCCCAGATTCACCATGTCATCAGCAGCAGCAACGACAACGTCACACCTCCCCCCATTCACCACAAGTCTCTGAAGCTCAGGGTGAGGGGGGCGGTGCTTTAGGAGGGGGCAGCCCAAGCTGGGACGAGGTCTTTGGCGGCGAAACAGAAACCAAACGGAAAGAGGATGAGATCGATGAAGACTTTGAAGAGGAACCGGTTGATGTGGGTGAAACGAACAAGGACGTGAAAAATAACGCAAATGTGGAAAATGCAGTTCTCAATAAGGAAGCATTGATGGATGATGGAATGAATGAAGAAAGGGATTCGCCACGGCTTCCTCATTCTCATGGCCACACACATCCTGAGCCTCCAGCCCAGGTGCACAGCAGCTCCAGGATGGATGAAAGCATGGATCTTTTTGAGGATGACGAGGCCTTCCTACAGATGACCATCCCTGAAATACCCACACCTGAAAACTGCATCACACCCAGTGTGTCACCAAGTGCAGAGCACATCACCAATATTATTAATAAGCCGGCATCAAACACTTCACATGGACAAATCCCTATGAAGGCACTCAATGCTACTCCCTCAACAGCAAGCGCACACAATATAATTACGACCGACATGGACAACACAAGGCGATTAACTCGCATCCCTGACATCCGCGAACACACGTCAAACCTGCAGAATGCCATTTGCCATCTAGAGACCACGAGAGTAAACTCGAGAGACACGGAGGCAAAGAATCTAGAAACACACGCGGCAGCATCAAATAGACATCTGATAGACAAATATGTGTCAGGCAAGACAAACACAAGCTACAGCACGTCTCCCCCGGGACATCCGTTTGACAACTCTGAAGACCTTTTCTCCATCAATTTCAACCTTGGCTATTCCCTGGAGGACTCCGAGGATGAAGCAGAAGACGTTTTCGAACCTGCCCCATTGCCGGGGACCGTTCCTCCCACACCTCAAAAACCAGAAGTCAGGGACGCTGCCTCCACTGTGTCCCTGCCCACAATCTCTGGTTCTTCTACACCCTGTTATAGTTTCCATAGACGCAGCTCGCAATCCAAGGAAGCTCACTTGTTGACACCGAAAGCCCCGTCAGAGGGCCGGGTTCTTTCATCCCCGATCTCCTCACCGTGGGCTAGGAGGACACTTGGGCCCTGCTTCTCTTCCCCCTCCTCGCCGTCCAACTTGATAAGTAAACAAGAGCGGAGTCATTCCAACGAGGTCAAGGGAGGTGTCATGGCCAGGCAGAAGTTATTGATGGACGACAGTTTGTGTCAGGGCTCTCCATCTAAGCCTGCTGCTGCTCCCCCATCTCCTGCAGGTCGGTACACCATAATCACTGTTTCCCAAACACTGGGTCGGGACCCATTTGTGGGTCACGGACACACCCTTATTTTTGGTGTCCTGCATTAAGCTTTTCATTAATATTATTTCAAAACATTTTTTAAAAATCATTCCAAAAAAAGAAAGCTTTTGATGAATTAAAAAAAATCAATGATTTTGTCTTTAGTCATTTCATGCAGAAATAATATAAATATCTAAGACATCCAATAAATTAGAACAAATATTTAAGAAGTAGTGAAAATATCTACAAGGACATAGTGCGGCGCAAAGCCACGCATTGTGAGATTTGCGTTCCATGTACACTCTGAGAGTTCATTTAACTCTCAATTGAACAGGATTTTACACTTTAGATTGGGATCTCTATGTTCAATTGTAACAAATGGAGGTCTGCGGCCTAATGCTTATCAAACTGAAAAGAAAAAGGTTGAGAATCACTGCTCTAGAATAAATAAATGAGAGCTCTCGCTACCTCAAGTCTTGTTCAGACATCTGTCAAGAACCCTTCTCTCTGTTTGTCTCGCAACCCTCCCCAGTGATGTGTAGCAGTGACAGTGATGATGATGTTGTTGTCCATAAACGACAGGCCAAGGTCAACCCCTTGTTTTCGCCAGAGAGAGTGAGTACAGTACATCTATCATTTTACATGCATTCACCATTCCATTCATGTCACACAAACGGACAACTATATTGGCAATAAATGCTTTTTCTTTTCCAATTATTTAAAATTGATCAATTATCCATATTGAATAAGACATTGTAATTGTTTCAAATTATAGAACTAATCAGCATCATTTCATTATTTGTTCAAGTACTTTACTTTTATGACAGATATAAAATAATGTCATGCGCTATGGTAGCTTATCCAACCAAGATATGTCATAATGACTTCAATAAGCCTCGGTCTCCTAGGTACCTGCTGTTGACATGGCAACTGGCTTGCAGACCTCTCAGCAAAAGTGTTGTTCTTTATGTGCTGGACTGACCTTCCACTCAGCGTGGAAGGTTTTATTTATATATTTAGAAGAAAGAATAGAAATATGTTGAATTAGACTACCATGTGTTGGTACAATGCTTATTTTCCATGTAAATAAACTCCTGTGGGTAATTAATAGATGATATGTATTGTGTATATGCAGTAACTGTTGTTTTTCCTCATAGTCCAACATCCACAGTGATGTGGATTCTCCTCTGCAAGTGAACAGGAAAAGAGCTGCCGTGCTTAATATAGTAAGAGATGCTTAACTTCATCATGACATTATATCATACCATTTCAGGAGGGGGAACTTATTATTCACAGTTTATATCATATGACATCCATTGTTGTTTTTCTCATAGTCCAACATCCACAGTGATGTGGATTCTCCTCTGCAAGTGAACAGGAAAAGAGCTGCTGTGCTTAATATAGTAAGAGATGCTTAACTTCATGACATTATATCAATATATCATACCACTTCAGGAGGGGGAACGTATTATTCACAGTTTATATCATATGATCATTCCATTTGTACACTCAGAGTCAAATTAACACTCAAGGTTTTACAGTGTAGACTGGGCCGGGGTCACAGAGATAAACAATTGTGTCAAATGGGAGTCTGTGGTCTGATCAAACCGGGGGTCCTTTTAATTAAAACGGTTGCAAATCACTGGTGAGTACAGTACAGTAATTGTCTCATTTGGCCTTCCGCTTGTTTTCCAGACCGACCAAACGGAAGGCGATTATATGTCTGATGATGACTTCCAGAATGATTGGGTGTCCATACATAATCCCAAAACAGCAGGACCTGTGAGGCAGCCAAAACACCAGGTCTGGTCTACAAACCTCCGACAGCCTTATGGGCTCTCGTATTTTTTCGGTGTGGCTCTGCAGGATGCTAACTCTATATAAGAGGGTGCGTGCGTGTGTGCATGAAAAAAATCCATTCTTTCAATTCATCAACCATAATGAATGAGTCTACAGTAAATGATTTGCATACCAAGTAAGGTTCATGGGTTTGGAGTTTTTGAATGCTGTCCCTCTGGCGACACAACAAAAAAAAACACTCAATCTTTATTGTGACGTAAATTCTTGAAAAAGAATGCAAGCACTATCTGTTATGCTTTGGCTGGCAGATGAGTTGAACCACCACAAAATGATACCTGTTTATTTATACTGTATATAAAATTTCAGTTTTATGTTTGTTCAGTAACATGGGGTCTCCCTGTCTCTCCAGCTGTGTAATAACAGTGTTCTGGTTCCAATTTTGTCTCATTTCTTTGTATCATCACTTACAATTCCACTTGTTTAATCTGTATCCTGATCCTGACTGCATTCTCTCTCCTGATTGGACAACATTGGTATACCGATCTGAAAATGCATTTTCTGTTTAATAAAAAGCGAGACATGGAGACTTCCTGAACAAACACTCTATAGCAATGAGTACTAACACAATGTAGAGCTTTCTAGCACTTATTTTAACCGAACAAAATCACTTACTCTAACTTTAAATCAGCTGCGTGAACACCCCTGGCTGGTATTTGTTGACATTTTTCCTCACTGTCTTGCTGTCAGCATGCCAGGCATAAAGGTGCCCGTCACTTCCTGGACGAGGAAGCTGAGCTGTCAGGAGAGGACGTGTCCTCTGACGAAGATGACGGCAACGACCTAAACGACCTTGAAGGCTTTGTGGTGGACAACACACACTTATCTCAGGGACTCAACGGTACACCACTGACTGATGCCACATGCACACTGATACGAAACGGAGTGAAACACTGAAGCCGGTGTCAAAAGGTTTACCGTGCAGACTGTACTGAATCAATTAATCTGTGTGTCTAGACCAGAACGTGGATACGCCTGGATTCGCCTGTAGTAAATAAAGCCGGTCTGTAGGTGGTGTTGTAGGCACAAAGCCCCAAAAAGAGAAGAAGAGAGGCAGCCAGTGTTGCCATGTCTGCTTATTATAAGCGACTTTGG
>OOFJ01140484.1:24162-39338 GCA_900323375.1 Benthosema glaciale
CTGCGTGAACACCCCTGGCTGGTATTTGTTGACATTTTTCCTCACTGTCTTGCTGTCAGCATGCCAGGCATAAAGGTGCCCGTCACTTCCTGGACGAGGAAGCTGAGCTGTCAGGAGAGGACGTGTCCTCTGACGAAGATGACGGCAACGACCTAAACGACCTTGAAGGCTTTGTGGTGGACAACACACACTTATCTCAGGGACTCAACGGTACACCACTGACTGAGAAGCTTCTCACATCACTATAATCCTCCATAGCAATTCTGCACCTATTAAAGTCATGGTCATAGAATTGGAAATTGTGGAAGATTTGTTGACAGCCTGAATCTTGCCTGTTTATTACTGTTTAGTAGTAGTACTACAATACCTATTGTATAATTGCGTACATTTATAGTGCATACTCATTCAAACTTTTCAATTCACCCATACTTGAGGTTCAAACTTTTCAATTCACCCATACTTGAGGTTCAAACTTTTCAATTCACCCATACTTGAGGTTCAAACTTTGCAATTCACCCATACTTGAGGCTTTTGTGAGTATATTGAACAAATCACCTCGGAGGATTCATCCATTTGAATGTGATTGAAAATGGTGTACACAGTAAAATCCTCATTATTAGTTTATCTATTTCTGTATTTGGGTGTGTACAAAGGTTTCATATGGTTCCATTTGTATACTCCCAAATGTTGAACGATTACTATTGCAATTTCTTTCGGGCCAAATCTTAGATTGACTGGCCTACTGAGACTTGGGCTCTGTGTCCTTTCTATCAGACTCTGAGATGCAGGGTGTTTACCTGAAGTCAGTGAGAAGCCCTGCAGTTGCCGGCATGTTTAAAATACCCAACAAGAAACAACACAACATGGACATATTTTCACAGGTACCATAATTAACCCCCAAAGTATTGCTCAGTGACTCAGTGATTTATTTCTTAGACAGATGTCTTTTTTTGTGAACAGCTCTGTATATTCCAAAAATATAAATATCAGACTTGATATCTTGATCAGTGCATTTGGTAGGAGGCACAGACTTAATCACAGGGCCTTTTGTACAGAGTTTAACCTAAGCTCCAAATTTCTGGCCTTAACCCTAACCTTTGACCCCAGGTGCCTGAGTTGGACGAGACATACGCAGAGGATAGCTTTGTGGTGGGCAGTGACGTAGAGGAGCTAGAGAGCAGCGAGGAAGATGTCCTCTGCCCTATCGCCGAGGACTCCTACGTGGATGGGAGGAAGCAGTATGCCACCAGACGGAGAGCCTTTATCCGGCATGCCCGGGAAAAGGCTGGGTACGGGCCTAAGGCTGCTGCCGGGTCCTGGGCACAACACACAGGCCTGCAACGTGAGGTCGGGGTTAAGTGCAAGCGCTCCCGAATCAAATGCATGGAGGACTCTAGTGAGGAGGAGATGGAGGAGGTTGCTAAAGAAAAGATTCCAAGGAAGGAAGGGAGTCTTGCTGCCCCCTTTGGGCCGGCAGCAGTACGGCATGACATGGGGTCATTTAAACTTCCAGAGCAGCAGAAGGCTTTCTCGTCGTTTTCTGTAGCAGCCAAAATTTCCTTGCTGAGCAAAGGGAAGAAAGGGCCTGCTAGTAAAGGCCAACAAGAGGACAGGTAATCCAAAGTCCAAAACACACGCACGCATGCATGCACACACACACACACACACACACACACACACACACACGCACACACACGCTATCAGTCATAAACAATGCATTGCATAAATTCTTTCCTGCAGGTGCCTCCAGATGCTACAGAGCAATGCTCTACTGTCTGACCAGCTTGACTTTAACGAATCAGAGTCCCTGTTCGATTCTTGCAAACCGCCACAGGTACAGTAGCAGCATGCAAAAGAAGACGTACATGAACCTTTTATAGAGGCTCCAGTGCCACCTGCAAAGATATTACACAGATAAATACAAGCAGCATATCTTGGGGTCATTTTCAATTAATTTCTAACATTCCAGCCTTGTTTTATTTGCTCTGTGCCCAGGCACCCCAGGCCTCCACATCCTCCTCAGTACCCCAGCCTCAGAGGGCCGTCGGACAGAGAACGTCGGTAGGCGAGTCCCCTGCTCCCTCGGGCCCTCTCTCCATTTTGGTGGACAGCCGGTGCATCAGCGGCGGGGCGGAGTTGGTAACCGACCTCCGTCAGCGCCACGCCGCCAACGTCCACGTCTGCTCGCTGGACGGCAGTTACTTCATCGTCAGCAACCGCATGGCGGTGGAGAGGCAGAGCCAGTCCGATCTGGCCTTCATCCCAAACCGCAAGCGACTGGCCGAGAGGGTGAGCGGCTTGCAGGGCCTGTTTGAGCGCGTCTGCCTGGTCGTGGAGAAAGACCGCACCAAGCCAGGTCAGTCAACATTCTGAAGATGCTTTAAAGGAGGTGCTTGATGTTGGAGGATGATGGCATATCTGCAATGCATGCATAAGAAATAATGGTCTTCATTTATGTGTTAATAGGAGTGTTTTAAGTCAGTTCCCAATGCACTAAAACTTTTTAGAATTTTTAAGAAAGTTTTTGAATTTTGTTTTACACAAAATATTTTCAAATGGGAGTCTGCGGCAAAATATATTATTTTGGGGATCCTTGACGTTTGCTTTACAGACGTAAACGCCACAAATCTTTTAAATCTTGAATTCTTCTTTCATCTGCCGCAGGTGAGACGCCTCGTCCGTTCCAGCGGACACGCTACTACGACAGCACGTTGGCAGCGCTGGTGCGTTCGGGGGTGCGTCTGCTGTGGAGCGACAGCCCTCAGGAGACCGCTGCCTTGCTGGCAGACCTGGCCCGCCTGGAACAGAGGAAGGGCCAAGGCATCACTGTGCCTCTGGAGGTGAGAGGAGTGCAGAGGCAGCAGGCACTGCAGTTCTACCAGACCTTGCCCCACATCAGCTACATCCACGCCCTCAACATGAGCCACAGCTTCAGGACCGTGGCTCACCTCGTCAACAGGTAACGGGAGCTAGCAGTTAAAGAGAGACACGCTTTTTATTTTGCAAGGTCACAGATTTTAGGTGTGCGTGTCATGGGGCATGAAAGATCCTCTCCTTTCCCTCAACATGTACTTTTCACGTGACCTGGAAAAGAGGCCTCAAATTAAGACTGTGGTCACTTCAAGGTCTTATTTTGTTACTGAAAGAGCATGAAGACGTTAATATACAAGACTACGGTCTAAAAGACCAAGCAACCTCTAACGGTCAGGCTGCTCCAACATTCATGTCAAATTGCCTGCCCATTAAATATTTGACGATGATTTGTGTGAAAACAATTGAAGTCCCACACACTTAGTATTTTATTAGGCTACTGAGGTTACAACGTTTCCGTCTATTATGACCTTCATCGGGTACCTGGGTTACAAAAGCAACAGTGTACAAATACTACAGTATAGACTAAGAGGTACTCAGAGAGGCGAGGACCAATCAGAGACACACCAGTCAGTCTGTAACTGAAGTCTGTTACCATTTAGAGATGGCAGCCCATACAGGTAGTAAAGGTGGTATTTTTGACAAACAATGACATTTTAACAGTCAATGAATGAAATAGATATTAGAAATACAATGCAAATGGTAAATACGTGTATATAATAGGTACAGGGGCACGGCAGAGAAAACATGTCACAATTTAAGTGACTAAACCTTATGGGTATAAGAGTCTGACCTGATAACTTGTGTGGACATTTTGGCTTATTGGGTGGCGCTAGAAGGAAGTCCATGCAGTCCCCAACATCAGTAGGGTTCATCCTTTATCAGCATGGTATGCAGTAAATTCCCATGGCAATCTAGCCAGTAGATTTAGGCATCTTGTTTGGGACTGATGTGTTCGGACAGGCTGACTTAAAGCCACGCTGCTAGCAGGGCTAAAGCCTCATTCATTGTTCATCCTACAACTGTGTCACTCGCGCGAAATAATTGATTTTGAGGTGAAAATCGGCTGTGGATTAAAGGAATGACTGGGATGCTTTTGTTGTCCGAAGCCTGGCTGAATGGCCCTTTGGTTATTACATTTTGGAACACACAATAACATCCTCAGTGTTAATTTCCATCTACTCTGGGATGTAACTGAACACTGGGGATTTTGTTGTGTGCCATCTGATTCTGTAACCCAGAAGAAATATTATTTCTACCTCTGCTGTCAGGAAGAAACCACATAACACCAAAATGAATTCATTTTTCCTATTTATTATTATTTTCAGGAAATTAACGAAACCTTATTTTGAAAACAAAGCAATACTGCCTCATCAAAGTTGATGTTGTGATTTTATATATTTTCAATTACTTGCATGAGCGGGGGAGAGGTGATGGTGTTAGCTGCTTTAGCAGACAGTTTGACGGTCCAATGGAGTTAGGTTTTGTCTGAAGCGCTTTTTACTACTTTTCATTGGTTCAATGTTGTTTTTAACCAACATGCAGACATAAAGGGTGTTCAATTCATGCAAAAAAAAAATTAGGAGTTTCATCCCGACAGGGAAAATGCATAGAAATGTTTGTTTTTTGTCCTCTCGAGTCTTCCATGATCCTCTTCCTTCCTGTTGCAGCTCCGTGGAGGCCATACAGAAGGGGGCTCGTGTGAGTCGTTCCAGAGCTGAAGAGATCTACCGTGGCCTGCACTACTCCTGTGACCCGTTCCTCATGAACACCACAGGAGCACGGAAATCCACATAGTAAGATGCTGTCATTGTAACTCAGGTAGTGTAAAAAAATGTAACTCCTTCAGTATGTATTGTACATCCATAGTGACTGACGCCTCGCAGCCACAAAACACTTATCATGATGAGCTGCAGTTTTGTCTGTCACACTGCATCCAACTGATTTAATCTCAGTGGCAGATGGTTTCCTGCACAATAAGTTAAAAGGGCATTTGACTCAATGTAAGATTGTGTATTATGAATGTCTATAAATGTTCCTATTATGTATACATTTGAGTATTTACCCTCATCTGATGTGCTGGCACTAACCTTGTCAGATAACATTCAGGCCATACTGAAGATTTATGAGAATCCTTTGAAATCAATCAATATTTGATGTTACTTATGTACATTATTTAAAGGCAGTTTGTTTAAATGTTTTCACACATTTTGATTAAATCAAAGAGTAAATGTGTAGTGCCAATATATGCAATAAAACTATTTTTTCTACATAAATGTATAATTGTGCATTTATAAAGTTGTAACGCCTGTGACCTCTCACTATTGCCACTAGAGGGCCCCCTCTTTTCACAACTTGAAAAAGAGAATAGTATTGGACTAATCAATATAGTTTATTTTTGCAATTATCCATTTGTCAGAAGGAAACTAAATATGCAGACATTCCTGTTCATTTAATACTGTAGATTTTACTGCATTTGAAATAATTTAACTATTATTATTCAGTCAGTGTAAGTGTTCAGATGAAAGCTAAAATGGTTACTGGTAATATATAAAATTGTAATGTTGAAACCCAATTATTAACTGTTATCAATCCATAATGACAAGAATATTTAATTAGATCTAGCTTTTATTTATCCATTCATTCATGACTCAAGACATACAGTATATAAGAAGAGAACAAACAGGCAACATTTTCAGACATTATCTGCAGCCCTTAAAATTACATTCCAACAAGTAGTCAGGCCAGGCTAAATGCGTTCGTTTAGAAGACTTTGAAATCTCGATTTGACTCTTAAGAGTAACAGTGACCGACAAACAAAAAAAACAACTCACTATATCAAGCTATTTCTGTAGCCTACTGAAATTTTACGCTACGCTTATACCATATGTATAAAGGAGAAAAATAAAATGACCTAGACATATTCACATTATGAACCTTACAAGCCATTTGTTCAAAGTTACGTTCAGATGTTGTCATGCCATACATGCCTGCGTTACCTCAATGGACGGTGAGATTACATGAGGAATTTATATATAATTTATTTTTAATTCTGAAAAAGTGTGAATTTAAAGTGTTAAAAATGTTAAAGTGACTAAAATGATGAATGGCACAACAAATCTTAGTAGGGCTAATAGGATATCGGTCTGCTCTGGCTTAACTTTAAGGTGCTTCCTTGGGACATAGATAGAAAATAGTACAGAACCTCAAAACACATGTGATAGGCGTGCCTAATTAGCATTTGCTATGATTAGCACCAGCCATGTCATGTACCACTACCTACCCTCGGAGGACCTGCAGAAAATTCCACAACTCATTTCATGAATTGAAAACAAAGGCATTTGCATCTGTCCAGCCAGGGCGCAGTCAGTGCAGTGACTGTCTGTGACAGCCAGCTGCAAACCCTGTCATCCAATTCAACAAATCTAGAAACCAGGACGTAACACATTTTCACTGGGGACTGTAAGAAAAATGACAAGCTAATTCCAGTCCTTCACACGCTTCAGATTGTATACAACACTCAACGATAGCATCCACACCAGCAGGTCATAACACATTTTGGATCAACAGTTTTGAGAGTCCCTGGGACTCTGCAGTAACATGACTTTTCATAGGAAAGTTTCACTTAACTGCACACAAGCCTCTCAGAAAAAGCCATAAATATATAAATACAATATCTACATACATGTGCGCTGTACATGTATATAAGGCTGCCTTTGTTTTTGTAACCGTTATGAACATGATATGCTCCATTCACAATGTACGTGTGGGAAAGGTTGTTTGAATTATTGATTTAACTTTTCTTTTTTTTATGTTCACCAGGTCCAACAGCATGATTGTAACAGTGTCAATTGTAACAATCCAGGTCTAATGGCTTGAATGCTAAAATAATGTTTAAAAGATTAAAAGTCTGCACATGGGTCATGTTCCAAAGGTTAAAAATGCTATTCCTTCCTTCATCATTGGACGTGACGTTTAGAGTCTACCGGCTGTTCAGACCGGTAGGCTAAAAATGTCAATGTCTAATGATGCTTTTAAGGAACCAATACATTTAAAGATTTTGGAGCATGAGTGCGGACGTTATTCTTTTTGGATTCTCACCTCAGCCCAGCACCTGGTTTTTAATGAGTGGATGTGCATGCTTTGTTTGGTTCTAAAAGAATGTTAACGTATTTTTACAACATTTGGAAATACAGAAACCCTTTCAGTAGGAATTGTAAAGGAAAACAATATTCTATGAATGCAGCCTTAAAGACACGTTCTGTTTCAATGACTTTGCATGATTACTGCTAGATCATGCACCATCACTGTAACTGTTAAATAGTAGTAACCATCAGCTCTCTTAAATTCTTGAAACCGAAACAAATAAAAATAACTGCTCAGTACAAAACCAGGGACTTAAAAGAAACGTAATATTTACAAGCGCCATTGTCATCTACAAATATATTTATATAAATCGCTTCTTTATGAAGCCTCTACTAGTGGTCTCTTGGCTGGAGCTCCAAGGTTTGAGTTCCCTTGGATAGATGCTAATCCACAATCAGTCCACCCTTACTATTGACATTGTCACAATAGCCATTTTGCTCTTACTTGGTTCAGAACTTGAGAAAACCCACCCCATCAACCCAGTGTAGGACGCAAGAGCAAAATGGCTGCCACGTGAATATGGTGTACGTGTATGCCATTGCCAAGCCAAAAGCCAGCTGAGATGCAGGGAGGGAGTACTCTTAATTTCCTATTCCGTCCACTATAGCTTACAATCTCGGACAACTCAGCATCTGCTTCAAGTGATTTTAAATGGTCATGCATTTGTTGTCAAACCTTGCACATACGCAGAGCATTGAGTGAACCAAAACAAGCCGTCCCCCCCAAAAATGCTGCTTGTCAATGACACACACGTAGACAATATCTGCAGAAATGAATAACTGATCATAGACCTGCGTAAAGCTGCAACTTCCCTCTACACTTTCTCATGGCCATCAAAACCTTGCTAGGCAAAACAGATTTACTGATTGTTGGTGTAGTAGTGTTGCCCTGCAGAAGGTGCTCACCCACCAGCACAGAACCACTTCACATGCTGGTTGGCTGTCCCTGTGGCTGTAGAGGCTGGAGGGGGACAGGCTCGCAGTCCTGAACAGGACACTCTTCCCCGTCACGCATGTACATTAAGAACAGAGTCACAGTGGCGAACGTGGTGGCGTTAACCGGGAACGCACGCAGCAAAGTGGACGTGAGCCCACGCGTGAACACCCTCAGCCCTTCCTTCTTTACACTCTGCCTGACACAGTCCATGATGCCATTGTACTTATTGACCCCGCCCACCCCATCTGCCTGGAGGCGTGATTTGATCACATCCACGGGATAGGTTGATAGCCAGGAAGCAATACCGGACATTCCGCCTGCAAACAACAACTTGGGGATCATGTATGGGTACTCCGGCTCGCAGCTCAGGGAGCGAGTAAGGACGTCATAAGTTAGGAAGTACACGCCAAAACCTGGCGTCTCGCGGATCAGCGTGGTGGTCATGCCACGGTTGATCCCCCGGATTCCTTCCTTCTTGTAGATCCTCACCAGACAGTCCAGGGAGTTTTTGTACAACTTCCTTGTGGACTTCTTCTCCCCGGTCCCCTGCATCTGCATGCGTGTTTTGGCCAGTTCCATGGGGCAGCAGATAACACACTGGATGGCTCCCGCCGAAGCTCCAGCCAGAAACTGATTGAGTGGCGTATCGCGGCCCAGCCTGCGCATGGCGTTCCCCTGGACGCCAAACACTATGGCATTGATGAAGGTCAGTCCCATCATGGGAGAGCCGATGCCTTTGTACAGACCCAACGCCTATGGAAAGAGAGTCACATTAGTAGGAAGGCAGAAAACACACATGACATGGACAAGTCAAGTAATAAAGTTCTTGACTTAATTGACACAATAGTAAGCAAGTGAAGAGGGAATTCATAAAATGGTAGCAAATTAACTGAAATTAACGTCCATGGCCTTGAAGATATCTTGGCAGAGATAGCACTATTCTGAAAATGTATGAAAAATGAAATGAATGCATATTGCAAGTCATATCACCTGACTAACACAAGCGTAGACTCCTGGTCTACGTTCATAATTTTAGACAAAATCACAACAGTTCCATGTTGTGTGTTGTGATACCACTCCACTCCATAATTGCGTATGAAACAGAATTGTACTCTGAGACTGCATACAGTAGACCCTCCTCAGCTCAAATGACAAAGATGTCCTAACCCTAAATTAGCCCATGCATGAATAAGGTCTTGGGTGACCCTGGCCAGCTGATTACTCACTCACCCCCCCTCCATGTGAGGGGCAGGTTGGCTGATCTTGGGCTGACGCCTGTTCAGAAGGATGGGACTGTAACTGGACACTTTAATTTGCACGTAGCCCAGGCTTGCCTCACACGTGGTAACCAGGGCTTAGTATGCTATGGTTTGTACATAATATACAAAACTAGATGGCACATATTTAATAAAAACCTCTTCTGAGAAGCGCATTGAAGTGCACTTGCGGTATGAAATGTGCTTTATAAACAAAATTAAGTTTGACTGATTCATAAGTAATAAAACAAGTAAGACATGTGAACGTGTGAAGCGAACGCAGTGTATTTGAAGTCTGTCAAAATTATTTTGTATATTTGGTTTGGTGCAACTGCCTGGCTGACATAGTAAGTGCTCACTGCGTTCGCAATAAAACTTTATTCATTTATTTTACTTTTACAGTCAGAAATGGATAAATTAACACTTAGGATTTTAGTATGTAGGCATAAACCTTAAACAGACAATTATATTTTCGCTTACCGACTCCTGGCGTGCGATTGATTGGAAGCAGTGGTATGTTCCACGGTACAGAGGTTTGTCCACATTCTGAACTTGAAGTCTCACCTAAGAATGAAAACATGAGCCTGATAAGCCACTTAAACAAGAACTACTGATTATTTGTTTTAGTTACAAGACCACAACAACTACACAAAGCATACTATAATGCAGCTAAAAGGCAAACAAGCATGTAGCAGTATTCCAAAATGGGTTCTTTCCAGGGAAAAGGGGATAGCGTTAAAAAGTAAGAATTGACATAAAACTGGAAGGGTAACAAGACAAAGTACCCGTACTTTGTATTTCTATAACTCAAGAAAACATGTTGGGGTGAGAGAAACAGAAGACCTTGACCATACTTACTAGGTCACATTTCCGTGGAGAGGTTGTATATTTCTCTCTCTCATCTACAACAAAGTGACACTGTTGCTGTTAAAAGACAGACTCCCCCAGCCCACAACAGACACCGGCTCAGATGGAGAAATTGAAAGCAAGACAGGAAAAGAGCTTCAACCAAAATCTTCCCATCCACCGCTCCAAGGTAAACATAATGGGCCACGACACGCTCAACTTAAAACACATAATACTGTAGAATTGATCAAATACTGCCCCTTAAAACTAAGAACAAAAACTACAGAACTGTTTAAACAAGTAAGTCATGTCTGCAGTGCAAATCATCCATATGTGTACTACAAACAATTTATAAAGCCTCTGTCTTGGGGTCGACTTTTTAGGTGGCTTACAATAATGGCATTAACTCAATACATCATATAATGTTCTACGCAAAATCTGGTCCATGCATACTAAATCCCATTCCTCTAGAGACTGATAATGTGTTACTCATCATTAATCATGTAGAATTGTCAGCAGGTAGTTGCATGTACAGTACATGTACTATGGCATGCCTTTCTGAGCTTCCATGTACACTGCAAACATGCACACCATGCAATGCACTTCATTTAGCTTGGGGAACATTCAGAGCTTGCTGGTAAGACATGTCATAAACTCTGCACTAACATAAATAATAAACAAGTTACTGGATGAGATGTGTGAGAGTTATATTATTCATTCTGTTCCATCATTGTACTCCGTTGCAGAAAGCCAGTATCAAAGGGACATTTTGAACTCATCTAAATTTTGCTAAACTCTCAGCTTCGCCAAATAAAACAAAAATGCTGGTATAAACTTTGTCTCAAGATGACACAGATGTTAACTGTACAACTGAGTCAAAACGCCACCTACCTCAGGTTACATTGTCTCAGTTTTGCAATTTTTCATTTAAGACTGAACATTTTCTGGTTCAGTTTGTGGGTTAATGGTGTACATCTGGGTCAGCTGGACGGAAATTAACAGGTTTATAACACCGTCATAGCTAAGCAATGACTGATATCATTTCTGAAACTAGCCCAACTACAATGAAAGAAACCTACCTTCACAGTGTCAAAAGGATGTCCGACCAAAACACCAGCAGCACCTGAGAAAACAATAGAAAACGTTAGATTTGTCAGATGCAAACATATCCAGGGTGGTGTTAATAAATAATTTGGAATAATGTCACTGAACTGATACTTAGATTAATTAATAAAATGAAAGATAAGATTGTTGAAAGAAATGCCCTACTTGTGCCAAATCAAAAAGGTATACATGTGTGTTTAAACTCAGATTAGCCAATTCAGCCAGTCTGCACTGTGCCCAGTGACGACAGCCTAACAGTGTTCGTCCTTGACTTATGCTGATGAGAAGGGATTATACAACGTTTCTGACCAAGACCTGCTATTGGCCAACAGGCATTCCTCTTCAGGCAAAGAAAGCAGATATTTTCAGATTACTGAGAACATGTGTTTCAAGCTGAAATGATAATTGTAGTCAGTTAACTTCAAATACCAAAAAATGCCATACTACACATATTGCAAACTAGATTCTCAAACATTCCAGTTGCAAGTCCCGTTGCTCCAGTTTTCACTCTTTCAGCCTAATAGCTACAGCCATGTGTCCAGTGTCTGCAGTGTCCTCCTTATGTTACCTATTAGGTGAGGCTCTTTGTGTTATTGATTAGGTGTGATCTTGGATCTTGTTTGCTTCAGTAGCAGGATAAATTAACTGATTAAATATCCCCTTCTAAAAATAACCAGTGGAGGCATGGGCCACAGCAGACATTTTGACAGGTAAATGCATGGGCGTGTTTCTTTCAGATGTTACCATGTGCCTGCATGCACTGAAGTTAAATGTACAAGCACTGTCCAGGCTGGCACACAGTAACGCCCACATAGTATATCAATACACCCACATTTCATGCTATTGAAACCACCGATGACCATGGACCGATGGCCGATGACCATGTATTTTTCCATGGATGACAATGGAAAAATACAGTTCTGTCTCAATGGCTACGTAGTACCAACAACTTATCTAAAGAGGAACTACAACCAAAGATACTCTATATGTCTGCTATTACCCTTTACCCTAAACCTAACATGCCTGCCTAGTGCAGACAAAACAGCTGACAAAATTCCCAAAGTCTAGCTTTATCCAACCTTGATTTTCACAAGACTGGACCTGGACCACAAAACAAACATAGCAAATATGATAACTATCAGAGAAAACTGAGAAAAGGTCTGTTGTCAACATATAATCTGTGGGAATAATGAATATTTGATTCGTATACTGGCACATCACAAGAAACAGTGCCCTTCCCTGTATGAGCACAAGGTAAGGAATGCACACGTCATAAGATTGGTCTACTGTCGTTGTGAAAGAGGATGTAATTGTATGGTCTGGTCTAGCTCTGGTCGATAGCTCGAATGCTTGCAACGCCAGCAAATGGCATTGGGGCTGTTTAGACTCACTCTGGTCTAGTTTTTACAATAAAGTAAAATCTACCCTGATGTAGAAATTGAACTCCATAGAAGTGGAACTAATGGTCCATTTGTTGAACCGGTTATTGTTCTCAAAGAGAGGGAAAGGTTCCCGAGGGGCTTCTGTAACTCTCAAATTGAACACAATAGACACATAATTTGTATACTCTCGGGAATTGTGGGGATGCTTGGAATTAAAAGGTTTGAGAACCTGTATTGAAGTAACTGATCTAGCATGTTGACAAAATACAAGATACAACGTGGCGGTGCAGGACAGGAAGTATAGTTCATAGCCACGCTTTTCCCGGGAATCAAAAACGCACACGCCTATATTTTAGATTGTGTAAACTGTAGTGTTAAGTGTAAACCCTATGTAATAATTATTAACCTCGCGTCACCAGACTATCCACATCGGATTGAGATAAGATGCGTCCACTTTACCTCTGTAACCAACCAACCAACCATAAACTATACATATAAAATAACTACTTACCTCCTATGCAGCCTGCAAGGAAGTCCATTCCTTAAAAAGAAAATCTAACAGTAATTAATGATAGTGTCAATCTTGCTGCTAACCTAACCCTTATATTATACCAAGGACTCCTGGCGACTTGTTTAAGTTTTATCGTGGCCTGACTTCTTTTACAACTCGACTTTAATGTGTGTAAAACGAGCTGGTGTAGCTCTTCCTGGGTTAAACCAAAGTGCTGATGCTAAAATGCTAACATAAGCTACCCAATCTCTTAACAAAATGTAGTCTGAGATACACTACATACAGCCCGATCAATAAATCTGGCCAGATAATGCTGAAGTTCTAAGTAATAATGTGCCCTCCCTCGTTCTCACTGTTGTTAAGCCACTAAAGCCAGCTGTTTAACTTGACGTTGCAGTTTCTCTCTCAAGTCTTTTCTATTTCTGTGTGTGAGTGTGTGCCTGCCCTGTGTGTGTGTATGTCAAGGGGAAGTTTGTCCTTATTGAGCAAGTCCAATCACATCACCTCGTACAAGACAACTCCCCCACCGCCCCTCCACTTCATTGGTTAGAGCCATGTGCATTGCTGGAGTCATGCACTGTAAAGTCCTGTTTGTTTAAAGGTGAGACCCGGGATTTATTTTCATAAATACACAGAGACAAGTTTAGAACTTTTAAAACCTTTTTTTTTTTTTTTAAGAATGAAAATAATTAACCATTATTGCATTAAAAGTAGGCCTATTAAATCACGAGGTTTAAAAACTGGTCAAATATTGGCCAAATTGCAACAATTGTAAAAAATAGCTGAGCTCAAACTAAATGGAATGTCTATAAATCCAAGTTCTTGTCAGGGGGTGAGGATGGGGGTTGGGGAGGTCCCCAGTTCAAATATGATTATTTTGGGAGGTCACGGCCTGAAAAGGTTGAGAATCCTTAGGCCACAGGTCTCCCCAGTCCCCCACTCTCCTTTTCCCCTCTCTGTATGTTTTCTTTAACCTTTTTACCTCCTTTATGAATGATGTCCTGTTTTTGGATATAGTAGTGTATAGATATTTGTACGTCTCTAAATGTTATGAATGATGAATTGAACAAGGTGGACACTCTTGTAAACAAGTGTAATGCTTTATTGGGTCGTCCACTCACAGTTTTTGTATTGAGTTGTGCTTGAAATGTACTGTAATAATGCAAACTGTTAATAAATACTTCAACCAATCAATCAAAGTCCTAGTTTTAATCTCTGGGACTCTTTCACCCCAATCTGTTACAGACCCCTAAGGGTCCATTTGGAGCACTGGTGGTCCCTGGACTAGACGTTGAGAACCAGTGTGTTGATGTATGATGTACAATGTACTACATTGTAGATGCATGCTTATACAATATAATAGCTACATGTGATGTACAGTGGTTCTGTGGTTGGCTGTAGGTGGTCTCCATACTCTTCCATTGAGACATTTAGACCTGGCTGGTCCGAGTCCACATGCCCTACTGCAGTCCATGGTAGTGGCAACACCCAGACTGATGGGGATTGGTGCTCCCCCTTGCCTTTACCTGCTCCAAGTTGAGACGCCAGTTCCTGTGAACCTCCCTGCCTCCTCCGGCTTTGCCTCCTCTTCGGAGGAGGGAAAGCCGGAGGATCCTTCGGAGGAGCGGAGGATCCTTCACTGACTCCGTCAGTGACTCCGTTTTTAGTGCAAATTACACTCCACTGGCGACGAAAAATCCACCTGCTGGCGAATGTTGAATATCACACGTATCGTGAAAATCCTACCAAAGGGCTATACGCTCCCAAAATGTGTAATTATTGGCGCAATTGCCGTTCTGAATCAGGCCCTTTGTGATTTTGGAGAGACGTGAAATATCGATGGGTTGGTTCTTGAGAGCCATATTCCAGCCCTCATCCTGATGCATGTTACCCTGGCATGGGGTGTGAGGGCCCTGGCCGCCACGCACCCCACAGCCCATTCTGTTTCCCGAGCCTGTGATGGAGTTCTTGGACATGAGAGCCTGGTGGAGCTTAATTTTTCTCCATGTGCTCCTCTATCTTCATATCTTTGTGGATTTCTTCGATGGTCTTGGGACCCTGGTTCCCTCGCCTGGGCACCAAGTTATTCTGTCGGAGGTCGAACGCATCCTGTAGCATGAAGCG
>OOFJ01140488.1:0-13505 GCA_900323375.1 Benthosema glaciale
CACACACACACACACACACACACACACACACACACACACACACACACACACACGCGCACACACACACACACACACGCGTGTGTGCACGCACACACACACACACACACACACACACACACACACACACACACACACACACACGATGGATTAAGACCAATTGAGGAAAAGAAGGTCAGACCAAGAAAGAAGCAATATGAGTTAGAGTGAGTGAGTGAGTGCATGAGTGATTTAAGGATTCCATAATTAGTTATGAAGCCAAGTCATTCAGACCAGTGGTTGAAACAACAGAGTCAAGTGCAAGAGACAGATGGAATGAGATGAAATATGAAGACAGGAGAAAACAAGAGGAAGAAAATGGGTGTGTGGATAAGAATGAGTTGTGTTAGTAGCAGTAGAGACGGCAGTTAAGTAGTTGAAACAATAGCATTAGCAGGGGTTGTTGCATTAAACAGCAGTTGTTGCATTAGCAGTTTGTTTAGGAGAGGGTAGGGGGAGAATTAGGTAGTTGGGGGTTCAAAAGAAGAAAAAAATAAGGAAAAAAACAAAACAAGGAGACATTAACTCATTAACATCATTAGCAGCAGATAAGCGATCAACCATAGTAATACCAAGGGATGCTACAGCTCCTGTTTCCAAAAGGCAATCAATCGGGAGTCCTACAGCCTGTTACATAAGCTGTGCACACCATGTTCTTCTTAAGTTATGGTGCAAAGTCCACACACTAAACGATAGGTTGAAACCAGTTAGTTTGATAGTTAAGCTGTGTCTATGTTTTGTTGTACCACAGAGAATGTACGTTTAGTTTTAGTTACACTGTCGTAAAGTCCACACTAATCAAAGTATCGTCTCGTGAAGAGAAAATCACTATTCTTTATACAATGTATATTACTGTGTTTTAGATAAACAAAATGTTAACAGTCTACTCCAGTTCCTTCAAATTACAGCTTTCATATTTTATTGTTTTGTAATATAATGAAAAGATAAGCCAGACTACTCGCCGCTATTGTCTCTGCCAACAGACCAGATATTGCCAGTGTCTCAACTCGTGGAAAACGAGCATCTATGACATGTCAGATCATACATGTCTCTAAGGATTGCATTCTGACACAGAATAAAGCAGCGGTATGACCGCAAACCTATCCAAATGTTTTACAGAGGACTTTTACAGCTACTATGGATTAGGTTGATGTAAGATTTAAGCTGTAACTTCTGCCTACATCTCTAGTCAATGTCTGAACCTTCGCACAGATGGTGCAGCCTAGTGCTGGGCTTAATTTATAAACGCTGCTTTCCAACCAAAAAGAAGCTTGAAAGATGGACAATGACACTTCCAGTGCATTTTACACAAGCAAACTTTATGGGAGAACGTGTGCACCTTTAAGGTAACAGTCTTAGACACATTGTTTGGAGACAGTGGGAATTAGTGACACCGGCAGAGTAGTGAAATAAAAGACAAGATTAACGTTCCGACATCAATTTCAATTTCACTCCAATTACAAAGTCTTCTAATGTATTTTCATAAGCAACAGATATTTATTTTCAGAGATTTAGCTCAGCTTGTGAACAGATGTACAAGATCTGACCTCCATGGCCCCAGCAACAAGACATGTGAGCAGAGGAGGGCAAGCAGGTCAGTCCACCAGGGCTATATATGTATGTCAAGAACACCACCGCTGAACACATAACGTGTTAAGAAACTTTAAAGCAAAGCCATTCCGTTAAAAATAACGACTCATTTGCATGCCAATGGGTGATTAAGGGTCACGAAATATGCGCAAATGGCCATCCGCTATCTACTAGTGTCGTTTTTTTCCTTACTGTTGAAAAAAGGGAATAAATATCCACACTCGTTTTTATTTTTTATTATTTTATGAAATCCCCACGGGGGCTGCAGCCCTGCAGCCCCCACAGAGTTTACGCCGCTGCTACCATCCAACAACAACCACGCTTAAGTATGACACACACACACACAAGCAGCCGAATCCTAGCAACTAACTACAGCACAATCTAACAAAGGACCCGGTCTACCGGCGACTTTCACACTACAGTAGCTAAATAAATAATCAGACACCATGTAAACATTATTAACTAGCTGGTCGGGTGAAGGAGAAGAGGAAACTCAGGCCGACTAGCAGATTCCTCATGGACTTTGGTCAGTGTACTGTTTCTCAGCATCACTACATCAAGTCTGCTATGGGAGCAAGGCTGCAATGGTACAAAATGCACTAATGAGACAGACAGCACTGCAGACCTCATCCATTGCCATGCATTGAAGAAACACTATGATCTGTAATCAGAGAGAATCTAGAAGCTCACAGCACAATGCAACAAGCTTCTAGGGACGCTATAGGGTGGATGTGTGGTCAACCTTTGATTATTTATAACAGCTTTCTCACAGATCATGGCTTTTATCACCTGTGCTTTAGCCCTATTATGCAATATCTAATCAAACCTCAATACATCAACACTTAAAATTATCAAATCATTTAAAGATTTCGTTGCTGTTCTTTTGCAATGCTTTTATTTATATAATCTATACTTTCTATGATGTTCCTTTACAATACTGTCTTCCTTATTGCCATGAACTCTGCGTAATCCCATTAGAAGAGTCTGAAGTCTGCACCCAATAAATTGGGAGACTTGGGGAGCCCTAGCCACATTTTGAGGAAAACAAACACACACTTCATGTCTGCCAGTTTAGAGAAATCAAGCCATATGGATTAAGCATAACAGCCTGGGTGAGAGCTGGGATTCTGCACAACAAGCGTTGCGTGTGCTGTTGACTGAACAGGAACAAGCCAAAAAGCATCAGCTATAAGCTAGCACAGACCTCCTGATACACATCTGAGATTTAGACCCTGTCCACAGTCATTTGGATATTTTGCAAAACTAATATTTTCCTCTACGTTTGGGCCTAAAAAACAGATGTTTTAATACTTTCTAAAGTGGAGATTAAAGAAAATCAGTTTTCTGTAGATCCATGTAGCCACGTAAAACAAAAGCATTTGGAGCTCAATTTGTGCAGTACAACACATTCCCATTTGTGCACATGCCCATTGGTGCTTTTTGTAATGAGCATGCGCATTGCTGCATCAACTGCACCACTTAACCAGTGTGCAAAGCCATCTGCTGCGCCCAATGTCCACAGTGTCTGCAGTTTAAAGTCTACCAAATAATGGTACATTTTTGAAAGGTTTTCTGGGGCACTGCTGGCCTAGCAGTTAAGGCACATACCACATATTGCAGCCTGACAGCGAGTCGCAGGTTCGATTCCCGAGCCCGATTACCTTTGCTGCGTGTCACTCCCCATCTCTCTCTACTGTTCACTATCAATGCAGACAGAAAAAGCCAGAAAAATAAACAATTTTCAAAAATGTAAAGGTGATTCAACGTTTTTAGGTTATTCTTTTTTTTGACGGCCCGTACAGAATTTAACACAGAATCACATTCCTTATGTGGTCCTGACCAGGAATGCGTTTCTGCATTAAATGTGTATTTGCCTTTTACGAGTGTACGGAGATATATCTTTTAACTACAGTCTTGTGGACTTGATTCTTGTTGTTTTGAAACGGATGGCGATAATATCCATTCAGAAAAATATCCATATACGTGTGGTCAAGGCCTTGAGAGTCCATACAGAGGGCACTATTACTGTAGCGTTATGGCGGGTGGGGGGAGTCATATTGTCTGTAGTTGGGACAAAACTACCTATAGTCTATATATTCTCCAAATATTCGCTGCCTATGTATGCGCATGCACGCGCACACACACAGACACACATACACACAGGGCAGTTTATTTCATACCTCCTTCTACCTCCGTTAGATAGACCAGCCTCTTCTGTAATCCAACCAGGTCTTGGGAGGGGGCAGGGGAGAGAGAGGCCCGGAGACCATTAATGACATGATGACCATTCAGGTCTCTGAATATCCGAGTCCTCCACATGTTTCTGTCATCTTGGATAGTAAATGGGTGGCAATCTTCTTCTACTACTACTACAACCAACATCAAACTGACCACAGCACCGCAGCCTTCTGCATCACTCTTCTCCATCTCCCGTGTACCCTCAAGATGGATTTCAATTTTAAAACAAGGCTTCTCAACTTCTGGGCTGGCCTCACCATGATCCACCAAGAGGTCCTCACAGAGTCCTAGACCAAGAATGGCTTCTAATAATAAATAATAATTATATTTGGTGACAACATCATTGATTAAAAAGATTCAGGAGCCAAGCATACCCAGTTGAGAACCAATGATTTAAAAGTGGTGAGGGTACTTCAGAACTCGTTTTGGTGTAATCAGACAGAGTGAGTGGAGAATGCGAGATACAAGAAAACTCCATGCTGAAGATGCACAGCTCTGGATAATATTGACACCACATGACAAATACCACTGTTGAGTGACTTTCCACAGATTGTCACATGTTCGGCACAGGGAACCTTCTCCCCAAATAAACCAGCAGGTTGAGGATCATCATTGTAGCGTTAAAGAAAGGAAGCATTTCAGATTTACACTGACTGCGTTTTGGAACGGAAGGGACAGTTCATTGCCTCATTTTTAAGTAAATGTGGACAGGAGCCTTGGTGCCAAATGCTCCACTTGAATTTTGTATTTAACTGAGACATTCACAGAAACAGCTGTGGAGACAAAAATGGAAGACTGTCCAAGTTAATGATTGGAAGGTCAGCGGATCAGAACACTGTCAGTGTAAGCAAAATGTCCATCTGCTGATGAAGAACAGAGCCGCGACTGAACCAAGCTCCAGACACATCAAACCAAACTACAGCACATAAATAAATACACACATGGCCAAAGAAACACTAAACCAAACCTGCTCAATATCATCATGGCCCATCCAAACTGCAGACACACAAACCGAAACCGCCATACAAAAAAAAAAAAAACATCTCCGGCCAGGACTACAGTTTCCACAGCTTGAAGCCATGAACAGCCTCATTGAGCAAAACACTCAAACTGATCAGCCAACAGCATCAGGCAGCACAAGCAAACAGATACTTTGTGTCTAAATCTGCATCCACCTCAATACACAAACTGTTAACGGACCATACTGAACAATCTCATTACAGGTAGGAGAAAAAAAATCACTTGTGTGACTTTTAACAGACTGCACATACATGGCAGAGTCACTTTCATTCCTTGCAGATTCAATGCCACTATATACACGTTACGAGATATGAACGCTGTGTTATTGTATATAAAACAAAATCAGTCACAAGATGTATTTATATTGGCCACATGACTTGGCTGCCATTAGTTTTTTGTTAAAAAGGTGCTCTAAACAAACATTAACTCCATAAACGTCGCTGATGTAATTTCAAAAGCCAGGCATTGGAGGGGCTAGTGCCCTTCAAAAACTAGATTTTGTTCCATTACCAATCCAGCATATATTGTATTCTACTATTATGACTAGGCCCTGTATTCATTGTTCCAAATCTGTAGCGCCATGCAGCACATACTGTAGCGTATATATCTGATAGCATGCAAAAATCTCTTTTCAAATGCATTTTATGACCTCATTCAGCAGCCACATCCAAGAAAGATTTCAGATTGTTCTTTTGTTTTTATTTTCTTTGACATTAAAGCATTTATGCACAATGTCCAGGCCATGCAGAATGTCAGATTTTCTGGTCTGTCCTAGTTTTCCAGATTGACATTGAGACAATTATTTACAAACAAAAACCAGAATGTACACGACATCCCATGCTTATGACAAATGCTAGCACAGTTCAGTTTGCATAAGGTTGAACCAGGTTAAGCTCTTAAGTCATGCTGTACAGGTAAAACCTGAAACAGGCCCAACCCTTCTCAGAACGATTATTATGATAAGTGTTATTACAAATTCAAATGTGAGTGTCCTAGTCCATTACAGTTTAACCATTACAGGATCATGGCAGGGTTACAAGTAGATTAGTCGTTGAACATGGCGATTTAAAAAGGAGTAGTTCAGCCAAAGAACAACATATTTTCTATCAATTAAACACCCCATGAAGCCTTCAATTCATGGAGGTTGTCTTGTTTTTAGCGCATTCCTGAGCAGGGTCATCGGTCAGAAGGAGACTCAGTAGGCAAGACTTTGCAAGTCTCCTACCGAAACAATTGAAGGCTTCATGGGGTGTGCAACTGTCACCCATTTTTCGGGTGAACTACTCCTTCAAGTGCTGTTCCATTACACAGAAATACTAGTATAGTATTTCTATTAATACTAATAGAGAAATACAATGAAATCCTCAGAGCCAATTAATTTAAATGAACACTCAGGGTTTTACTATGTAGGTCACAGAATAGAGGGCAAGTGTTCCATTTGACCCAATAAAACCAGGAAAGCCATTCATTTTAGATTTAAGCTATATACTGTATATGGCAACATTCGTTGCAGAATAAAAATAAATAAAAAGGAAGATTTACAAGCTCACTGACGCAGTGTCACTTTGTGCCGAGCTGCGAGCATGTGTACATCTGCTATTTTATATTATATTTAACACAAATCTTCATCCTTGGGTCACTGGCCCAAAACATTTTCAGGTGGGGCCAGATACATATACTTTTTGGGGGTACTTGGCACCAAAATGTTTGGGAACTACCGATTTAGAAGGAATTTGTTGAATCTGCCTCAAGTCTTAATGGGTTAAATTCCCATTTATAGGAAGGTAAAGGCAGACAGTGGGATGATCTGTAGCACAGGCCCCTTGCCCAGAGGGTGCTAATCCATTTAACCCCCTAAACCCTGCATACTTCATTAACAGGGGTCTGTACTTGGCCCCCTACCTTTTTACAATCTCTTCAGAAAAAAATAACCGTTCTACGGTCGAGTAGGTCTTTCACCATGCCAATAATTGGGACGATAGGGTTCATGTGGTTATAAAAAATGATTATGGGTAAATTACGTAATAAAACAATCTGCTTTCAACCTGGCATCCTTTGTACATGTCAAAATAGACATGTTTCAAAATATTAATAAAATAATATTCAAAATACAGAAAATCGCAGACTTCAAAAACGAGTCACGATGCGACGCGCTGCGCTTGTAGGTCTGCCATTTACACTAATTATGCACTACACCGTTATGTGATTTAATATACAATAGTGGTTAAATACAATCACTATTTAATTGATTGATATATTTAGAAAAGCGTATATCAGTATAAGTAGCTCCATCGCTGGTAAGATGCAGGTTGACCTAAAACAGAGGTTTAAGGTCCTTTCAGAATGATGTGATGATCGGGAAAAACTTGCATTCTGCAAGGACCTTACTTACAGCTACAATATAATAGCTGCTTGTGTGACTATAGCTAATACAGCCACAGCTAAGACGTAATAACAGATCCAAGCACAAGCTAAAGAATCAACTACCCTGAAGCAGCTAATTATAACTAGCTCCAGTAGCAAGGTGTTGCCCAACACCTCAAATATACCAGCAAGACAAATGAAGGTGCAGAGCTAAGAAAAAAAGGCAGTATCACGGCTCGTGCTAGTAGTTAGGGTTGGGACCCGGAATCGGAGGATCTGGATCCAATATTGAGGAACCAGAATCGGTTCCATCACATTTTGGAATCGTTTCTGGAACAGGTTTGATCACAGAGCTGGTTATATGGAATTCACGTAGAAATACAATACTGGACGGTAATTTGCAAAAGTTTTTTATTTTAAACGACCACCAATAACTCTCACAGTTACAGACATGTAAGGGTCCATTTTGTACCCCCAATAGGAATATTTAAAAGGAACCGTTAAGGAATCGGACCGTTAAAGAGGGAATCGTTTAGGATGGCGAACCGTAAAGATCCTAAAGGATCCCAACCCTAGTGCTAATGCTACACAATGGAGATTTCAGTAACAACGTTCAGCGATGCTGCAAAACAAATTTGTCACAGGGTAAAAAACAAGATGCCAAGCAGCCAGATGTGGGGTGGCTAAGAACTACAGCTGGCCTCCAGTAAATGCCCACCAATAGCAGATCAAGAAGCCGGACCAACGTACCTGGGTCTAGTATCTGAAAGCTTCTCAAATACTGGTTAAATCCCACTTTGGAGAACATTGCTTTGTATTTTATTTTTGGGTTGTAGTTTTATCATTACCCTGACCTCATGTATGCTAGATTATCGTAATATGGTCCCATCGGTGCGTGTGTGTAAGTGCGTGTGTGTGTGCGCGGGTGCATGCGTGTGTAACTGTGTAGTCAAAATAACTTGACACAGATGGGAAGATTTTCATGATTTCATTGGTTGGAATGATCGGTAGCTACCCTGAAGATTCCAGAATAGAACAAGGTCAGAGGTCAAGGTTACATAATCGTGCAATCGGTTCTTTTCAAGTTGGTATTGTTTCTTTGCTAAATTTCGTAGTCTTGTGTTACATCTGTAGTGCTGCTTGGAAAGCCTCTTTCCTCTATCAAAAGACTTTTGGCCACCATTTTAGGGCAGCCAAGCATTGATTACCGGTATGTGGTCTGAAACCGGAGGTTCCAGTTCAACACTACAGCCAACTCCTCGATATTCATCAGCCACTGTTTACAACTTGAGACGCAAGAATGGAATCAGAGTTCCATTCCAAGACGTTTATGAATGGGAAGAATTATTAATATCGAAGACCGTTCTGTTGAGGAGGAAATGTCATTGTCAAAACAACAAAGAGAGGAGGTTGTTGCAACGCTAAATCGGAACCTCTGGCTTTAGCAACAAAAGAAAATAAATCACCCATTGTCTTATGACCACTGCATTATAAAACTATTTTAACATCCATTACAGTGTATTTTTTATAATGTTCTAGAACGACTGTCCAATGTCTTATAATATTCTAGATTAGAAGTATTATGCTGGCCTGGATATAACGTCTCTATGAAGACATTCCAGGGTCTAATACACATACACAGATAATGTTCTCCAAGTGTTGGCCAGCATATGAGAGGGTTTCAGATAGATAGGGTTTCAGATGTTATGCTGGGGACCTGGGAGCTAGAGAGATGTTTATCTGTTTCTCACCCAGTTTGTCGGAGGAGGTGATAATGTCAGTGGGAACACAAGAATCCAGATCGGCATCCATGATGCCGAGAGGGTCCAACTGGGCTACGTGGTGACCCCGTATCTGCAATAGAGGACCGAGGTGGAGGAATGGAGGAGAGACGAAGATAGGGAACAATAGAGAAAGCAGAGGGTGGAGGGAGAGAGAGAGCATGAAAGCAGCAATATCACACCACACACACACACGCTATAGACGACAATCACAAATAAACCATTATCATCACACGTGTGCACACACAAAATATTAAGTGCATTAATCATGAAATTACAAAAAGCAATAGTTAATATATGCACTATAAACATATAGTGCATATATTAACTGATAACTTGACTGATACACTGTCAATACAAAATCCCACTGTACAGTAGTATGGCCTGGAACAGACTAGTAGTAGTAGTTTAGACAGCATAGAATATCAGATAGTATCTCTTATTGTCCAATTACAAGAGCTGATCTAAAAAAATATATATATAGAATTTATGTACATGCATACAAACACACATGTTGTTACAGTATTTACAGTCCCTTCAAAATCATCAACGCCCACATATTTAACGCCTTTGTCCAAAGCCCTTTAAATTGTGCACACTGCGCTCCCAGAAATCCTAGAACCTCCAAAAGTACATTATAAGGGGAAGCAGAGCGCCTCCAACTATCAAACTCCTCACCACCGGTGGAAACTTCTCTCCGTTTTTGTCAGAAAAGGAAGTCACAATCTTTACAGTACATTTAAGAGTAGGCTTAAAACTTTCCTTTCTGACAAAACTCATAGGCTTGCCTTGGATTAAACTCATTTTATGCTGCTACAGCCTTTAGACTGCCAGGGGACTTCCCATGATTTCACCAAGCTCCTCTCGTCTCCTCTCCATCTGTATGCAATGTGCATCCATGTCCCGTCGATGCATGTTCACTAACTTGACTTTGGCCTCAGGTCTTAATGCCTAATTCCACTGTTCTCAAAAACAACCTGGTGCTCTGCCCGTTTACGTTGATGGAAGCTAATAGTAAAATAAAAATAATTTTAGTTGTCGACAAAAAAGCACTGCATTTTGTCGGAATTGATAAACCGATACCGTACTGGCATTGTAGGTTGTAGGCCAATATGTGTGGTAGGCCAATAATAAATATGCAAATTAAGAAGCTTTTGTTATGGAATCAAAAAGCAGCCATGTTTCTGGTGCATGATAGGATAATACATCATGGCAAAGTCTGTTTTGTAGCTTATGGAGAGACGCATGCTGTCATAATCAACCTATTAATTTGCAAATATATATTTTTACTGATCAGATTGATCGGTCAATCACAGGAAAGTGTGAGCCCTTTATATTGTAGAATTCACTTGTAGTGTTTATATATTGGAAAACAATTACAAATTTGCAGTAGCAGTGTTTCGTTTTGTGGACAAAGTTTGCAGACACAGATGAGTTTGGAACTTTGGATCTGGCACATCTGATCGCAAAAGGTGCATTGAAAATGCATATATATATATAGATATAGAGAGAGAGCGATAGTTGTAGACATGGATTGTGTTTTTATCTCTGATTAGCTGACCAGAGAATGGGTTTTTCGTGTCTACCTGATAAGCCCTGATGAGCGACTGGACAGCCAGGTGGTCTTCTACCATTTTGTCGATGTTGCCTTGGGTCCCCACTGCACTGGGCATCCCAGCTGGCAGCGTCAGAGACAAGGGACTCTGATAGGCGGCCCCCGGAGGGGCCCCGGCATTGGCATTACGAAAAAATACATCCCACGACTGCAGAGGAGAGAGGAAAGAGGACAGATGTTAGGTATACATTTCAGCAGAACAGATCATTTGTGTCTTTACTGTTGAGAACCATATGCCACTCTCTCTCACATACGCACTTTATATGGCGGCAATTATTTTAACACTTCCAAACCATGTTTTGCCCTTCGTCCGTCCGTCGTGTGTCCGTCCTGTCTGTTACCAGCTAATCTCTGGCACCGTTGGCTTGATCGCAGCCATACTCTGCACACACATTCCCTCAATGCCACAGGTGAACCTCTGCCCTAAAGTTTTCACATTGGACTGTTATAGCTCCACCAGGAGGCCGACCTATGTAAAACACATTTTCTAATATTACTCCTTCAGCTTTTATCCAAATTTCACACAGATCGGTACACATGCTCTCCATAGTCATGTGATCAAGACGGGTTTGTTTGATTTCTCATAGTCCATCCTGATTGGCTACAATTGGCTTTCAAAGTTCGCAGGAGTGCTCCATTTCCATCAAAATGCTGCAAATCATGAAATCATGTCTGATTTCCATGAAATTTTGCACACACATTCCCACTAGGGCTAGGCAGAGGAATAAATGCAACTTGAAAATGTTCAACTCAGCCTCATGGTGGCGCTATAACTGGCCGATTAGTGTTTTTACCTATAACTGCACCGATCTGTGTAAAACCTTGTATGCACACTCCGTAGAGGCCAAGGAAAAGCCTTTGCCAAGAATTTTTCACATCTGCTCTTCATAGCGCCACCTGAAGGCCGACATAGGCAAAACACATTTTCTAATATTACTCCTTCAGATTTTATCCAAATTTCACGCTGATCGGTATATTTGGTACACATGATCTCCATAGTCATGTGATGTTTATATTACTCCTAAACATTTTGCCAAACATCACACACTATCCTGGTGGAGACCTGTGCCCACAAGGGCACTTTCTCTAGTTAAGTCTGATTCTAGTCAAAAACATAGCCGTACATTGTTGAATTATGGAATTCATGAGGAATGTCATCAATATTAAGCCCATATATGGAAAGTCCCGGGGTCATCAATATTGGCCCTTAGATCTCCATATATGGAGCTGACCTGTTCTGACATTATGTTGATCCTTCCCCATCCATCCTTCCTCTTCGATGTCTCCCTTTTTACTGATACTTGTCCATTTAAACTCTAGACGGGCCTGCCTCAAAGTTATTAGTGCAGCCCAGCAGTCTGCTGTCACCCAGGTGGATGCGTGCCCCCAGGCGTCTTATTGGTACACTAGTACCGAAGTCCTGATGTAACTCGCTCATGATCTCCTGGGTTGAGGAAGTAATTTATTTATGGAGAACATTGGGTCATCTTAGAACCGTATCATATAAGAATTGTGGTGCAGAAATAAACAAACTGTCTCTGTGATATTGTCGGGGAGGTGGCTCAGGGTCGTTTGTTTACGATAGCCAGTCACCCATAGTCATATTTGATACAGTACATTTCTGGCAGACATTTAACTAATTTGGTGGCAGTAACATTAGCGTTTTCTCACCGCCAGTTGATTCTTCATATCCATACGAGTGAAAGCACCGGGATAATTTGTTTATTTTTGGAACTAAATTCTTATTTCACGCATCTATTGTTTTCCCCCCAAAAATCCCCGATGCTGGACCAGACAGATACTCATGTGCCTTGACTGTCATCTTTGGTCATGTTAAGAATGTGGAATGTGACCAGCTCAGTGGCCTTGTGGTTAGAGTGTCCGCCGTGAGACTGGGAGGCCGGGGTTCGTGCCCCGGCCAGGTCATACCAAAGACTCTAAAAATGACCAAATACCTCCCTGCAAATACCTCCCATGCTTGGCATGAAGGGTTGGATTGGGGCTAACCGCCTTGGCACCGGAGCTGCCAACGAGCCGGCCTGGTGCCGTTCCGCTGGTTCGGCGGACTTTGCCACGTGTCTTCCCCCATCTCTCTCCCCCTTTCCTGTCAAGCTACTGTCGACCATCAATAAAGGCAAAAAAACAAACAAAAAAACAAGTGGAATGTGTTTGGCTTGTTTAGATGGACAAGTGTCCATGTGATCACGACTCCAGTCCACACATGCAGTGCACTGAAATAAGTTACACAGCAGTGTACTATCAAAGACCATATGAACTGATATGTTGAGCAGCAGGCAGCCATGCCTACTGATCATATCAGATATGTATGTTTTATAAACTCACTTATAACATCTCACTGGAACATCAAATTCTGACAACAACAGGAGGTTCTTTGGGTACAGGCTTTTGTTTAGACATACTATTGGTCCGACTGTCATTAGACAGACAATCTACCTCAACCCTAACCTAACCCTAACCGCAAGCACGGGAGCAGCGCCTGTTCGACCGGATTGCTTGACCGCATGCCGCTCCGTTGGTGGTCAACTCAACCGAGCAAGACCTGAAAGTGAGGAAGACACTTGCATGGAGGGCCCTGAATATCTGACCAGTGTATGGAACTCCAACCTCCCCCGTCAAATCAAACTCAATCAAATCAAACTTCTTCTACACAATGGTGGAGTCTGTTCTTCTAGACAATCTCGAATCCATCTTTGCAGCAAGAGGTCTTCACATAATACACCTTAATGTGAATAGTCTTAAATGCTCATCTAAGTTGTCAGAGTTGAGATATTTGTTTGGTAATGGCAAGGTTGGAATCCTATCATCTCACAAAGCTGGATGCTACAATTGGCTTTCAAAGT
>OOFJ01140490.1:4091-17249 GCA_900323375.1 Benthosema glaciale
GTATGACAGACGTTCGTAAGCGGACAATTGTCCAAGCGAGGCGTACCAGAGGGACGATGAATTCTAAATGTATACTTGAGTAAAAGTATTGACATTGAAATGCGGATCTGCTTGCAGATCTGCTTGCTATTTTCTGCTATTTTCAAAATACATTTGAAAACTTGAAGTACATTTTGATGCCAATACTTTTGTACAGTACATTTTTAATTCTGGACTTTCACTTGCTTTATTTCTACATTGCTGTATTGATACTTTTAATTATTAAACAAAGAAATGGGAGTACTTTTCCCCACAACTGTGAGTGACATTCAGCTTTTTTGCCAGGGTATTCGGGCCCACTGAAGCACATTCCTCATGAGAGGTTCAACATGACAGTCATCCCCAAGTTGTACTGTTCTCCTTGGAAAGAAGCTCTGGGAGACGGTGGTGACGAGCTGCTTAATATCTGCAGCCAGCTGCCTGAGCCCCCGCAAAGACTTCCTCCTGAAAACTACAGGTGTTTCAACAGGTAACTCCTGAAAACTACAGGTGTTTCAACAGGTAACCCCTGAAAACTACAGGTATATGAGCCCCTGCAAAGACTTTGTCCTGAAAACTATATAGGCGTTTCAACAGGTAAAGAAACACATACTGTAAGAGCCAGTCCTGAATGACAATAAAAGGTCTGTAACTCTGAGTGTATACAAATGGAACCAAATGGACCTGTTACAGTACACTCTCAGAGTTAAGGGGGTCCTTGCAAATAAAACATTTGAGAACCAAGTATAGTACCATACATATTCTGAAGAAAACCTATAGAGACTGGGTCTCATGATGAAAATAAGAACATTATAATGGTAAAAGAAATAATAAAATCAAAGATTTGACAGGAAGATGCAAGGCCAAGTCTTTGGCACGGACAAACGTGTCTGTGTACGTACAGATATTAATGACCCCTGCAGGTGAGCATTTGTAGAAAGACTTCACTCTGCTGATGCCAGTGGTCCATTTGACGGTTAAAGACACCTGATATCCTGCTATCACGGCCCTGAGGGCGAGCCTCGCCACTCACTTTGAAGCTCGTTCAGCACAGCTTTTTAAGAGATCGTGCAACTTCAAAAACACAGTGACACGACATTGGCCACAGCTTCATGTCATCAATCCAAACTTCCTCTTAAAAGTGATTCCTTGGCTCTGTCCCATGTTTCCACTGTATTTGAGCCCCTTGCTGGCTCACACCTCCTTGGGTTCTGGTTGTCTGAAGGCTATTTTAACCCTGGCTCTAGAAAGACGATCTACTAACTGGAGGGGGTCCACGACTCACGTGCCTTTCGAAAGCCTCTCAAGAAAGATTGTGCACAAAGGGGGAATCTTCTTTCCTATGATGACACACAAGGCATTGCGTCACATACATGAGGCAGGGGTGTTTTGTGTGTATGAGATGTGAAGAGTTACGGCCAGGGTGACGGGTAGAAGGAGGCAAAGAGAGCATACATAACGTAATTAGGTCACTGTCAATCATGCTACGCCAGATCGTCAGTAAGAGTACCTCTCATGGATGGATCCATTTACGGCCTCTTGGAAGAACATTATGAAATTATGAAGTCATAATTAAATCTGTGCCTACGCTGATGGTCAGACAAAACCATATATGTCAGATAGGAGATAAGCTCACCATGCTCTCCACTCTCCAGTGTCCGGTGGGAGTTCATCTGAAGCTCTAGTGGTGAATTTCATCCCATTAACAGGAGCTTAAGTTTAGCCAGATTCATTAGATTTTATGAATGACTGCGGTATCAGGTATTGTATAAAAGCTGCTCCCTTTTTTTTTAGAGCGTAGAGCATCTGATACTTTATCACGTTATAAACCCAACCATATTCAAAGTTAAAGGAGCGTTCAGTGATTTGGGTGATTTGGAAACCCCCCCAGTCTGCCCCGGTAACAAGATGTGCACATGCACACACTCTAGTGTAACAGGCCAACAGCACGTGCACCAAGGCCCACCCCCACTCGATCATGATTGGAGGAAGGCCCCTATCATCCTGATTGGATGAAGGCTTTCTCACCCGCCACCAAAACTAGGGTTTTTTGACCACAGGGGCTCACTGGGGACAGGGAGGAACTCCTTATATGGTCAGCAGCACACTCTATAGTAGGGAGAATTATCAAAAAGAGAAAAAGGGGGAAAAAAGTGATATTTGAATTAAGTGAAATCACTAAATATACCTTTAAAATAATATGATTTGAAGTTTGAAACCAGTCTTTTTCTCCTCTCGGTCTCAGATCTGCCCTGCCATTTGGGGGTCCCATGGCCAGTAAGAGAGTCAACCCAGTGGTCAACCTAGAGGCCCTACAGCCCCAACTTCCCAGCCCGACCGAGCACCACTTCGTCCAACGGCCCAGCTTCAACAGAGCACCAAAAGGATGGGGCAAGGGCTACTGACCTGGATCTAATGAACTGCGTGACAGCGTCTGAGAGGTCATTTGATCCTCGACCTCTTGTGATCGTTGCCAGACTCCCTGGCTAGAAAAAAAAGACTGACAATGCTCTTGACGTTAGCTTGCTCTTTTCATCCATCCTCTTTTCATGTTGTTTGTCTGAGTGGACACTTTTAAACATGATTTGTAATTGAAGGTCAACTAATATGGGGAGGTCAAATGAAGACATTAGCGACAGGAACAGCACTTTGTCACAACTGAGTGGACAATCTGGAAGAACCAATCATACCATCACTGAGACCTTAAAGCTATAGTATAGTCAATATATTTGGGGCCATATTTTCGTGCCTCACCCCTTATCTCCTAAACCAATAGATCTACAAGCTCACAATATGTCAATATAAATCAGCTAATTGAACAATTTGAAAATGTTTTTCAAAATTGTAAAAAAAACAAAATGGCAAATTAGCCCTTCGCTAACCCGTCCTTGTCCAATAGGCACGTTAGCAGAAAAGAGACAGGTCAAGCTGTCCTTCTCTCCCATTGAGATGCATGTTAAATTACAGGGATTTCTCCATATAAATAATGGATCATTTCAGAAGCAAAGCCTTCATGATGTCTTCTAAATCTAGTCAACAAGGCCTGCAGTAGGCTATGCACTGGACAAAAGTGCATGCCATTATTTAAACAAACTAGAAATACGAGGAAATGACAGAGTTTTCATGTTGCACGGAAAGACTACGGTCAATAGTATTATTGCCATCACTTGGGTGCGTCATTAGTATTATTGCCATCACCTGGGTGCCTCAGTCGTGTAACTTCCCCAACGTTAAGCCATGTATATGTTCAATAACACAGCCATGCAAAAATAACACTGGTGAATTTGACCTGCATAGCAACAGTTGCTAAACAATTTGGATTGGCATTAGACAATGGCTTTTTGGGGAAGCTAATAAGGTTAGGGATAAGGCCCTAGGCCAAGGGGTAAGGCAGGCACGGATGAAAATAGGGCCCTTGTCGTCTCCCTCTCCAACACATGTATGAAGGGTGTCACTTCTAGTACACCATCTGCTTCAAATAACTGTAATTTTATATTGTAAACCAGTAGTGTCTAGTTATACTATGCAGAATTAGATCCATTTATTGGTTGCTTGATCACAATCTTTTGATTGACCACAAATGTTGTATTGTATATAGACAAGACGCTAGGTTTGATGTTTATATGAATGTCGTTACTTTCTAGCACTCTATATACGGTTTATGCTGATCTTTGCCAGTTTTACTCCGATTTTGCACATATATAGATATAACTCTGTATAAGAGTCTGGATAAGAGTGTCAGCTAAATGCCTATGGTAAAGTTATCATCCTCCTAGGATCACCATATATCTCAATGGAACAGTAGACGACCAGCTCCAAAAACACTGTGGATGTGCTAGTTGCAGTATTGTATTAACATATTCTACCATACAGAGTAATTATTTAAAACCTTTATTTGTTCAAAGTAGTATTGGAAGTATTGGCTTTTCGCAAGCTCATAATGTTAGATCTCTCTGCATAATACTTGCATGTCGATCCAAGACCTTACTCTGTTCATAGTTTGTAGTAAAATACATGAATATTTATAAATATGAAGTGGTATAATGTAGGACAAGATGAGAGTTTTAATGACAAAAACAAATTGACATTATACAAAGAAAAACTTACAATAAAAGCGTACAGCCTTTTGGTGGAATATTAACATTTCAATAAAAAAAAGAAACTATGTAATTGAAAATCAATGTCTTAACATAATCGCATGACAAACACGTTCTATCTAAACTAAAGTATGCAGTGTCATCTCAGTGAAGAATTTACAATGGCACCAACTATGGGAGCCCTTTTTAAAACCCACAGGAATCATCTTAATTGGACGCCTGACCACATAAACCAGACAGTGGACTTATACTCTGGGTATGTTTAGCCGAGTTACGGGCCATCGTCCGTTTCCAGATATAGCTGGTATGCTTGTTCAGTCCCTTCTGCACACGGCAGGAACAAGTAGTACAGATCTAATTTAACCTTTTTCAGAGGCGATGTTGTTGCTTATGCATTGCATTTCTATCAAATATATTGTGGGTTTTAAGTTTTAACCCCCATCCGCAACTCCAAGACTGAATTGAGGTAACGGCGCCTCACTTTGACATCGGTGAGGCCGAGTACAGGAATGACATCTACCATCACAGTGTAATTTGACCCTAGTAGCCACTAGTCGCCATGTCGTTGGCCATGTGAGGCGTGCGCGCCCATGCGCTGGGGGTCCTGGGAGGGGTAGTGGATGTGACCGGGAGGTCTCAGGCCCATGGGAGGAGGCATAGGGGGGGCCATTGGACCCATGTGGTGGAACATCGGAGGGCCGAAACCTGTGAGGTGATAAAAAAATAAAATAAATGAGATTGTTGTAATTTGAAAGAAGCAGTCAAACATTACAAGCCAGAAGATTAACACGTCGGCTCTGCCTCAACTTAATTCCAAAACACATCGAGCCATTTGTATGTAGATAAAGCGGGATTGCAATGGATTGCATTTTTATGGTGCTCAAAAAGCGCTTTACAATGGTCCATTCATTCATACATTGGGAGGTGAAGCGGCGAACAGTCGACACCAGCGTCTTCACTTGCGACATTCACACACCAATGGTGGCAAGCTCACACCGACCGACTCATTGGAGGCAATTTGGGGTTCCGTGTCTTGCCCAAGGAGACTTCGACATGTAGACAGGAGGAGCCGGCGGGATTCGAACCGCCGAACCCATGGTTCATTGGACGACCTGCACTACCTCCTGAGCCACGGCCGCCCCCAATTATCCGACACACGGTCACTAAAGGTCGGACATGGGGAAATCACCCGTCCCTCCAGACATGCGTTGGTCCGACATGCTTGGGGTTAGGGGTAGGTTGTCGCATAATGACCGTCAGTGAATTATCCTTACTGAGAAGGTTTATTCCAAAGAAATGGGACAAAAGAAAACCTTCAAAAGGTATTTTACAATGAATAATTCATGCAGAGCCGCCAGGGGGCTGAACATGTGAAAGTTATTAAGTCCTATATGTGTACCAACCAGGAGGAGGTGGGTTGATCCCGGGGGGAGGGGGCAGAGCGATGTTCAGGACCGCAGGAGAGGTACCAGGGTCAAGGTTGAAGTAGTTTGCAGGAGTCTCTTCATCCAGAGCTGGTGGTGGAGGTAGAGCTGTGGGAGAAGCAAAGACGATTAGGGGATAAATGGTGTGTAACGTCGGTAAGCAAAAAGTGCCAACAGCTACTTACTTTAACTAAACCCTTTATGAATGATTGAGACCTGGAACATCTATTTGTTGTTATTTTCAATCCAGGAACACCATTGTGTAACATTAGCCGTTGCTATAGCGAAAAGTATATTTGTGCAACGTTTTTAATTAAAAAGGCATGATTTAGAAGGCATTTTTATAATAAACATTTGTGGGGAGAAAGACACATAACTACAAATATATTTAAAATCTGTCCATCTTGGTTTCATTCATGCAAATGTTCATGGTTCAAGATTCTTCTGTATTGTTTATATTTATTCACCAGGGCCACTGCACATTGGTGACAAACTATTTAAGGCATGTGTTTGTGAGCAAACTATGTATACACCAAACATCATTCCATGATTCATTCAAACTTAATACACACGGTAGCACCAACACACTGACATAAAGGAGACCCTCAGTCATGGTGCACTCACCTCCAGGCAGTCCAGGAACAGGGTCAAGTCTGGTGCCCATTTCACTGACCCCTTCCTTAATGGCTTCCTTGCCCCTCGCTGCCTGGGACCTAGACAGATAAAATGAAACCTCAAATTTGTCACATGATACAATACTGCAGGGAGTCAAACTCTTATATATGCGCATGCTTAACGTAAGTGGCAAATAGAGTGGGTTTAATGTCATTCACTACAATCAGATAGGACTTTTCTGTTTGGATGTATGGGCTGTCATGGCCAGAAAGTATTTGTTTGCCTCTACGTACTAAATAGGTGTTCCCGCATTAACATCCAGGTACGATGATGTCACGCACATGCCCATATATGGATGTCACATTTGACAGGCGCATGAGGCGGGAGGTTTGATTCCACCGCCAACAAGCAACTTTCATAAATGTAGCGCAGTCAGTCACTCACCTGCCCCACTTGACGGTGAGCCGCCGTCCGTTGATGATGAGCTTGTTGAAGGACTTCTCCGCAGCGCTCTCAGCAGCCTGTCGCGTGGCAAACTGGATGAAGGCACACTGCTGTCTCTGGACTATGGTGATGGTGCGAATCTCCCCAAACTGGTAGAAATGGTTCCTGTAAAAAATAAATAATAATAATAATCATCAATGAAATGTTGTACCCATTTTCATCCGCGGCAGGAAGTACCATGATGCCCGTGAAAGTGACGGGTATGAATCCATTTTCCATAATATCACATTCCAAACTCTTGACAGATTTCATTCTTTAGCCGTGCTTATCACCTGGCGCTGAAGGCGGTGTTTGAATTTATACTTTTTCGCACGACCATGTCTCTGGATAAAAATCACACCATGGAGCCAAATAGACACCGTTATCTGGCTAGCTAACAAAACAAACGGATGATTGCAGCCTTGAGTTAATATCGGAACACCACAGGCCTGTTCACACCGACAGCAATAGGTGAGCCCCCTCAGTGCCATATTAGAATATATTATGATTCAAAGTGATAAAATTCTGTTATGGGCATGAAAAGATGTGGTGGTTGTCCACAACAAGAACATACTTGAGGTCTGCGTCCGTGACGGTGTCTCCCAGCCCACCGATGTAGAGGGTGCTGATGGTCTTGTCCTCCGGTGGGTCCAAACGAGGCATGGTGGAGGCTCTCTTCAGCAGCTTGTCAGCCACCGGGTCATTGATGCCATAGTAACGGTCCTTGATGTTCTGGTCAGCCAGCGGGTCATCTGGATCTGTGGGCTTCTCGTGCCTGTATGAAGGAGTTTGTATGGGTAAGAGAGAAACCAAGTTACACTAACTAAATACTATATAGGTTTGTAAAACAGCATAACATTTTAATCCTTCCGAATTGACTGATAATTTCTGTGGTGCAACCAAAATGGTTGAGTGAAGTTAACCCAGAAGGGCGCTCCCCGTCACCCTGACTTCCCCTCTGAGCTGCGCTAGCTCTTGGTGCTACCATGCTGTAGAGTGTGTTAACTTCATTTTTGAAATAGTTCAACTAGCCGATCTACATTGAAACGTTGTGAGCTTGAAGATTGGCAATTTGAAATATTAAATGTGTTTCAAAATAGTAACCAATGTGGGGAAAAAAGGTTTAGGAATAAGGCAAGATAGGGCCCCAAGTTTTTACAGTCAAACCAAACAATCCCACTGAAATCAGTTGTTGTCATGTGATATGGTATAAATATCTAATGGAAATTAGTGAATAAATAGCCAACTTAAAATAAAAGTTAAATGTTGCTTAACAACATGAAACCTTGGTACAATATCTGCTTATTAGTGACACAACAGCACCACCAAGACTCATCTTTAAGATACTACAACAACTACTCCTTTGTTTTAGCTCTTGAAAAATAGCAGATCTACAAGCTCATATAAAAATGTGCGCACATCTTTTATCATATATTCTTTCACAGCAAATGTTTTTAACGCAAATATTTGCTACTGGGGTGTCCCTGGTACAAAACATTTTCAGATGGGGGTCTGTGGCCAAATGCATACAATTCGGGGTGTTCCTCGACACGTGTGCAAGCACCACTAACATAGAAACATAGGATTTTCAGGAAACTGCTAGGAATCAATCACCCACCTGTAGGGGCACTCCTCTCCTCTCTTGCACTCTCCCTTCACCCAGAAGGAGCAGATGTGTGGCCGGTTCCTCTTGTAGTAGGGCGTGGTGCGGGCCAGTTTCAACAACATGTCACTGGAGCTGGGCGCCTTGCCCAGGAGACCCACCGGCCTCGTGCCATCAGAGCCGGCTATCTGGGGATTTGGATGAACCACAAAATGACACTCTTTTAGATGGGAAGTGGCCAATATTATAAAAAGAATACGAAATATAACTGTGTAGCCTTTCAGTTTGTCGACTAAATCAATGGCAAATAATGTTCTGTCAACTACCTTCTTTTCAATGAGGAAAACAGAATAAAATATAAATATAAACTGAGCTATGACTAAAACTATAACTAAATATATTGAAAATTCTGTCACTAAATAACTAAAATGTTAGGGAGGGACTAGTGGAGAAGAGATCCAGTCTAAAAGAAGAGTCATTTTATGCTTGGTTGCATGCTGAAAATAGACAATTTACAAGCCCACAACGCGTTGTTAGCTTGTAAATCGGCTATTTTCAGCATGCAGCCAAGTCTAAAATCATCCATTACAACACCATCAAGGCCTGCCAAAACACATTTTAGTCAAATCAAATTTAGATTTAGTGACTAAACCAAACGCTAAACTAACACTAAAGAATTTCAGATGACTAAAACTAACTGAAATTGTAGGTCAAAAGACTAATGACTAAATCTAAATCAAAACATGCCGTCAAAATCAACACTACACGTCAGTCACACACACAGCTGATATACACATACCTCCCTCTCCATGTTCTGTGTGTAGTACTCCTTGTTCACATCAGACTTGGGGACATCGTCCTTGACATTGAGCCCAGTGTCTCGCACCTGGATGGGTAAACCTATGGTACCACAGAATGGTTGAAAGGGCCTTTCGGTTATCAGCGTCCACATTACAACAGGGTGCCCACAATTTGTTTTTCTCCAATGAATAACTTTTCCAGAATATTTAACCCAATTTCCAGGCCTATATAACGATCATTCAGTGCAATAACAATTGAGTCTCTTACTCCTATGTGCAATGCACAAAGACAGGCAGTGCTAGCAACAATAATAAAGCGTAGAATACAGAATGCTATATAACTAGATTCCAAGTTTTGCGGCAGATGATTTGCTACACACTGACACCACCTATCCTAGGGCAAAGGTGGGATCACGCTACAGCAGCACGTTGTGAGCTTGTAGATCTGTTGTTTTTGTCGCGCACTGGTAAACACGTTAGGCTGCAATCACGTTGCCCGTTTGGCGAATAACGACTTACATATTTTGTGTAAATGCATTCAAATGCATGGCCAACTATTTTTCCATGATTGATCCCTTGATAAATTCCAGGACTGTAAAATGTATTTTTCTGAATTTCAAAATATTCTTTAGGAATTTCATGACCCTGGGAACCCTGAGACATGCAAGGACAGGAGCAGTGGTGTTTTGGTCCTAGCACAAAAGTTTAGGCATTTAGCAGACGCTCTTAATCCAGAGCGACTTACAATAAGCAAGAACAAAAACAGCACAGGGTCCCACGCATTATTTACACACCCGTAAAATGTATATCACTACACACATCGTGTAGGCGCAGGAGACTCACCATACTCCAGGTCAAGCAAGCATGTCTGGCAGACATTCTTCATCTTACTGCAGGTCTGGCAAACCTCAGTCTTCTTGAAACGCATGCGAGTTCCAGGACACCAACGGAACACGGTGAACGGACGGGCGCATATCTGGTTGGGGGACAACGACCAAAGAATTACATCGGATATTGGAGAAAAACAACACCATCTTTAATGTTATTCAAGCTCATTTAACCTCACCTAATCGTCTTAAGGCAATGAACTTACCTTGCACTCTTTCCCATACTTCTCCTTGGTCTGTAAAAAAAAAACAATCAAATCATAAATAAGCAAACTCTTATTCAGAATAATGTAGTTTCCAGATAAATAGAATAGTGATTTGAAACTAAAGAAATAAAGGTTGATGCTTATTTACCATACGGATGTAGGGATTTTCTCCTAAACATGTCTGGCACAGAATAGGAAAGTCCTGAAAAAAAAGGAAGAAATAAAGTCAGTCTCTAAACACGTCAACATTCAGTGCTTAACAACAACTTTTTGTGGCGCGTGACCCGCGTGTCCTTTTAAACAGGAAAATATACAATTCACTTAATATCCACGCACAAAGGTGAATAATGAGTGCTATAGACGAATAACAGTCTAAGTCCATAATTTATTTTGACCCCTCCAGCATAGCTGTCCTGACCCCTTATCCATGATTTATACATAGATATATATTGAGTACCACAGACTGTTATTTGTCTATAGCACTTATTGTCAAAATAAATAAAGGAAAAGAAAATACTGTTTTATTTGTAGAATTCAAATTCAATTCTAACTAATGTTTGTGTTGCTATCTGATCATTTGAGAACAAATGGCTGATAAGTGATATGAAGTGATATTCTTTGGTTAAAACATTCTACATTTTGATTATTGTTGGTATAATGTTGGTTGGTTCGAGGCGAGAGAAACCCATATTCTTTTATGCTTTTCTTTCATAAACACTTCCACTTGTTTATCCTGATTCCAGTTTAATATGTATGAGTTCTCTACCACAATTGGACAATATGACTCATATCTTCAATCTTGCCATCTGTTGTTGGCAGATGCAATTTCAGTCCCCGTTCTGAATCCGACTGCTGCTGACTGGAACGTTGCCATCTTCTATTCCACACACCTCATCAGACAGCAGCGGCAGCCTAAATATAATCGGCTCGTTGGCAGGGGGAGCTGTGATTGCAAAGCTGGTCTAGGGTTTCAGAGTGAACACCCAAAATGTCTTGCTCAAAACAAATATTAACTGAAGACCCCTATCACATTACTCAACTTAACAGCAAATAGTGGTTTGTGCCTTTGGTTGTACGGCTGTACAGCCTGTAAATAAGATAGAGACTCTACGGCTGTGCCATTTGTAAATAGTAAATTTATATAGCTTTAGAGAGATTGTGCATTACATTCACACATTCATACACTGATGCCAGAGGAAAGTATCAGGGCACCAACCGCACATCTGGAGCAATTAGGGCTTTAAAGTCTTGCTCAAGGACACTTCGACACTCTGGGGGAGCCCGGGTTTGAACTGGAAACCTTGCGGTTCCCAATCCCATCCAGTCACTCCCCTGAGGCACTGCCGGCGAACTAAACTGCCAAAACAAGCCACTGACGAACAAAAATATCATCCCTGGTTGTCCTTCTCGCTCTTGTGGAAGCAGCATCTAAATTTTCTTTCCTGCTTTGATCTCCTAGCCCCACTCCTTCTCTTTCTTTATTTTTCTTTGAAAAATAACATGAATTTTACTTGTAAAACTGATGTGACAATAAAGATGATTCCTTCAAGTTTGACTAGGGCTAGTGGGTTTGACTTTTTATTTTCATTTTATGAAACAAGAGTACTGCATCAAATAACCTCCAGGTTAATTAGAATAATACAGATTTCAGCCATAAATTGAATCAATCTTGAATGACATGTCATCAAGACTTCAGTCACCAGTATGTATGATCTCAAGTCATGACCCATCAGCTTGAAGCTGGTCCGACGTTAATCACAATGTTTGGCTACTGGCTGGCTGTTTAGCTGCCAGTTGTTGCTGGCAAAGAAAGGCAAATCTCTAATATCAATGTTTCCATCATAGCAACTCAATTAGAATGTACGCATTATTTGTTCTACTGCATGAAAGCTGAAAAATAATAAAAGCTACCCCTTTGCAGTGATCATTTCCCTTTCCAATAATTTGTCACAATCATATACTATGACAAATTTTATTAGCTATTTTATTAGCTGATCATTACAGTGGTTCTCAACTGGGCATCCGGGGACAACCGAGGGGGATGAGGCCGGCAGGGTACCCAGCTAAAATTATTGTTAGTTTAGTCTGTGGTCCAGATGCTGAACAAATTAATGGTCCTCCTTGATACTGTATGAAACTGTATGCGGCGGTGGCTCAGGGGTAGAGTGACTGGATGCCGGTTCGAACCCGGGCTCCCCCAGAGTTAGTGTCGATGTGTCCTTGAGCATGACACTAATTGCTCCTGATGTGCTGGTAGGTGCCTTGCATGGTTTCCGCTGCAATCAGTGTGTGAATGGGTGAATGTAATGCACAATCTATGTAAAGTGCCTTGGATAAATGCACCATTTACCATTTATGAAAGAAGTTGAAAACCACTGGTAGTCTGGTACAATGCAGATATCCAGTTGTGTGTGTTGTGGTCTTTGAATGTAAATTAAAGAAAAATGTATACAAAAATGACCACACACCTTTTCCCCCATACTGTACCCCCCCACCGCCCCTTTTTCTTCTTTATGACGATGTCCTGCTTTTATAGTATTATAATATATTATATCAAATATTTGTACGTCTCTAAATGTTCTGATGAATTGAAAATGGTGGACCCTAACGTAAACAAGTGTAAAATATTGAATCATGGTGTCGTCCCCTAGCTTTTGTATTGACCAGTCAGTCACCACCAGAGCTATATTGACCTGTGCTTTCGTTTAAAATGTACTACCTATTCTGCTAGCTCTGGCCCATAGCTATGGGCTAGCTCTGGTCCATAGCTCCACTGCTTCTATGATTCTGCTCATAGAAGCAGTGGAGCTATGGACCAGAGCTAGCTATGGGCCAGCGCTAGCTACCATTCTGCATTCTGTGAAATAAAAAATGTCAATCAATCAATCAATCAATCATTCATAAATACACAACACCTCCACAGCTATGAAGTCTTGGTTTGACCGGTTCAACAAACGGCTGACTTAGCTCTGAACTGCTAGCTAGCTAGCCACTGCCACAGTAAGCTCAGGTCTCATTGTCAGGT
>OOFJ01140491.1:0-12513 GCA_900323375.1 Benthosema glaciale
AAATATTTGTATGAATAAATACTCTGTCTTGGTTAGCCCGCCGGGCCCCGCCCCCATATGGGACCTCAGTCCCGATGAGGTACCATATGGGGCATTGTTGATGATAAATGCCTTAAGTTCTAAATCAGAACATAATGAAAAAAATAGCCCTAGAATGTCTGTTATCTTACATACATTTCATGCTGTAATATTACACAGTCATAGATCGCGGTTAGCAGCGTGATATGCGCGGCATAAAGGACCTATTCATAACTTTTAGGTGATAAGAAGGTGACCACCGACCTTATCACCTGTAAAACTGGAGAATAGGCCTCCACTCTGCACGGCATGTGTGTGTGTTCTCACCCAATAAATAACTCCATGTCTGATAAAGGACGAGTATGATGGACTGAATTGACTCACAGAAACCGCCTCTGATCAACACAAACGTCCTCAGACCAGGGAAGCATAAATGTATGGGGCACACAATATGGTGCAGTGATTAACTAACTATCCAGCACCAATACAACGGCCATCATTCACATCACATCTGTCTCACACACAACACAAATGCACGCCTAGTCTTTGCTTTGTAATAATTAGTAACCAGACTATACCTTCCCCCCCAACTAAAATACTCTGTTTGATTGAATCAGTGCAGCAACATGTTAACGTCCAATAACTTTTTCACTTTAATATTATGGGCTGGCTGCTATTAACTTTTCCATTTCTCCTGAATCTCCCGACTCTTCTCTACATAATGCCATGGCTTTTTCTGTAATGTTTACTTATGACCAAAATAAAACTGAACTGAACTGAACCATGGCTTTTTTTCTGTTTACAGTTGGAGTGTGTGGTGCGTTTGGTCCAGGTGGGCTGTGGTGTGAATGCTATGACTTCCAGGTTCGCTCAGACACCCACTCACATCGCTGCCTTCGGGGGCCACCCTGAGTGCCTGCTATGGCTACTGCAAGCTGGCGCTGATATCAACAGACAGGTACAGTATAATATCACAGAAGATGCATGGAAATTGTACATAATATACAATAAATGTAAAGGCTTCGGTGCCAAGGTTAAATTAACATTGAGCACATTACACTGTTAAATGGTAGACACTGACAGCTATAAGTGACAGTGCCTAAATGTTCCCACACCCACATGGACATGAAGAAGTCCGCACACAGTCCTTAGGAAGAAAGGTTGACAACGTATTGACCCCTTCAGCAGGGTTCAGAAACTAGAGGTTCAGCACCTGTAAGTTTTTATAGATGTGCATACTTTCTTTCACTTTTCAAGTTTTTTTATTGAGCATAGTAGGGAGGTGCAGTATAGATAGGGAGAAAGGTGCAGTATGGTACAGGTGCTATGCTTTTCTTTTTACATTTTTGTACAAGCAATAACAGACAGGACAAAACGGCAAACTGGACAGTTTTGTGAATATAAACAGAGTTGAGTGTTGGGTTGAGATACAGACAGTTACAAACAGTTACAAAACTAAAAACAAAAACAGCAAGACAAAACAGAATGAACGCAAAACAAAACAATCCCCCACCCCCATACTTTCTTTCTGATATAGTTTCACACATGGACGTGCACCACATACAGATACAGTACGCATGCCAAGATTAAAAATAAAATAAAAGCCAGAGCAGTCTGAGAGAGGCTGAGCTTAGCCTGATCCCATCATGGCCCTGGCTGTGGGGGGGTCATCTTAACTCTTATGTCACAACCTCTTAGTATACTGCTGTCCTCTCCATCACCTATATTCAGAATTCAGATTACATATCATCAACAAAATGTGAGCTTTTTCCAATTAGATTCTTGTGTATTTTCATATTCTTCATCATAAACTGACACTTGACTACCTTTTATTTGTCACAATGCTGAGAGTATTCGATTAGTAGGTCACTCACAATTACATAATGACTCCTTGTCAGGGAGGATTACAACACTTTGTGAGTCATGGTTTTTATGACATAATACATTTTGTATATTTATTATTTAACCCTATTATTTTGTTTTTAATTCTCATCCCGCGTCATCTGCTATCAAAGTCACACAGCATTATAACATGGCCTACTTTTTTGTTTGTTTAGACTAGAGTAGTGAGTGTTTTGAAAATGTTCCTCTCTTTCATTCATGTCTACTTCACTCAGCGACTTTCTTGTTTTCATTTCATTTCATATTTATTTATTTCAATTTTCAGTTATGGTTTACATGATTATGATGGTTTACATGATTTTTTACACATTCCATAACAGAATAAAGAAAAGTGGTTAGGAAGAAGATTAAATCTTATAGATACCTACCCCTATCTATCAACTAAAAACACTAATGCTATCACCAGCTATTAGTTTACTTCACTGTGATTCCATCAATACAAAGGAGAGAAAACAAAAACAAACAAACAAAAAAACAAACAGCAACAAGAGAACAAGACAAAGCACCCATTTTACTAATAATGTGTTCTGTCCAGGCTGATGTGGTCACATCCTGAGTGCCCTCTCGAGATTTCTGGTCCCTTATTATTGTGCACAGTCAGTGGTATGTTTTTTCTTTTCTTTGCGTAACGATCATCTCTGTCATCCTTCAGGATTATGTGGGCGAGGCTCCCATCCACAAGGCTGCTCGTGCGGGCAGTCTGGAGTGCATCAACGCTCTCTTGATTCAGGGAGCGACATCTGAGTAAGTCTGCTGTTACAGCAACTCGTCTGTGTCCTCCTTTCTCTTTTTTTCTCTGTACAAACATCTCAAACCGCACCTTTAAAAGGGATCACCACCAAAACGAGCGGAAATTTTAAATACGAGATTCTGTTTTTAAATTGTAGAGTAATTAGATTACTTAGATTACCTACTGTACGGTAGGTAGATCTACGGATGCATGTAATCATTCTTCTCACGGATGTATTAGATTTAGCAATCTAAAGTTCTAAACTTTATAGGTTAAATAATATGAAATATGTGATGCACACAAAGATAAGTACAATTCCAAGTCTGGAGTTTCAAACGCCTACTACAGGCTTTCATTCTATGCAGAGTAATGTACACATGTGATATGAGGTTGGCCAAGAGTCCAATGCATTCCTAACTTCCAGTTGTCTCCTGGAGACAACCTGGAAGTTGAGCATTTCTCATTAGAAGTCTATGTAGAGGAGCCGCCATTAGACCGGCCCCATGAACAGAGTTTGCGTAACTCTTGTCTATTATAAGGTTCTGTTATATACTATATATAGTCATATTTGCTACTGACCCGACTTGGGTCGTCGGAAAAGCGTCATGGACCCTTTAGACTTTGATAATGTTGGTCTCAGTCATTGTGTGTAGTCAAGATTCTTTAACCATGGGATGATTGACTGACAGTATGCCCAAGTGAAAGGCAAAACGCCATTAAATAAACGTTCACACAGGTACCAGACAAAATGCTTAATGGTAGATCATGGTTGGTAAAAATTAATAAGCCTGACTACCGAGTAATTTTACAACAAGGTGAACTGTTCAGCTATTTTGGTGGGGCTCCCTTGAAAACGTGATATATCTTGTTTAATGTTGCAACAATTCACATTAAGTTGTCCTCTGTGTGTGTGTAATAACATTTACAGTTAAAAACAACTTAACTGTTTTTGACTGACTAAAGAACTACTTCACAAATTAGGTTTATAGAGTTAGTTACACTTGGCACAGATTTATGAAATGCTGTGTTGCCCTACTCAGAAAATTAACAAGTCAATAACAAAACAGTTTAAATACAACATTTAATAGAGGACAACTTAATGTAAAGGTTGACCAATATTATTTTATTTCTATAAAAGTAAGCCATGTCGCATGGTCTTTGTTGAATTCAGAGTGTTGTTTCCTTTGTTAAACTTTGTTTTGGTTTAGTATCTTACACTAGCTGGGTAGTCCAGCTGGACTTGGTGACCAAATGTACATTTTCCTCAGTGTATGAATATTTCATTGTCCAAATGAAGAGGCTACATTTCTGTTCCATTTCTTTTTCTTTTTTGCTGTTAGGATACTCGTATACCAGATGCTCCTTAAGAAGGACATGGTGGTCACACTGAAGTTTAATTCTACCTATGAGGGTAGATTCGCCCAATGGTTTTCAATGGGAATAATGCACAATGCAATGCAGTTCTTGCTATTCACAGATTTCTTGGAAATGAAAAAAGAAAGAAACAAACAAACAAACAAAACACATTAAATAAGAAATAATTGAAAAGCATTGTCAGAATCCGCCCTAATAGGTAGAATTAAACTTTGTTGTGACTGTGCCATAAAGCCTGTCTAAATTATTGATATTATATGCAGTATATCCCTCCTTTATTCTATCTGCCATAAACAAGGCGAGTCTATTAACAATAGATCAAATTTAATGATTCTATTCATATTGTAAACAAAATTAAATGCTTGATCAAGAAGTTAAAATAATAAATGTTAGTTAACTATTAATGTAGTGTCATGACCTTAAAAAAACATAAAAGATGTATCTACATGAAAACCAATGTTTCTCCATCTGAGAGGCACTGAATTGTAATTATATTATATTTACATATTATATACATATAAAAGTGTATAAGCATGTATGTTTTCATACATAAAATAAAATAAAAGGGCAGCCTACAGATTGTGATAAATTGAATACATTTGGATTTTCAATTGGACCTACAGAATTGTATCTCCAGGTGTCTGAATTCTCCAGAAACTAGAAGAATAGAATAGTTTAATCTAAGAAGAATAGAAAAGGATTTTGATTATTTGTGTGTGACTTTTCATTACCAAAACCATCCTGATGCAAAACCCACCGATCCTGTGGTATGAATCTTGAATAATTGATGACCCTTGTCTTTATATACCGTATGTAACTATGTATGTAGACATATCTCCATCGCTGTAAGATATCTATTTTGCCTTTTGTTTAGGATGTAATGATCCTAACATATAAAAACAAAATTGAAGCGAGTAGAAAGATTATTTAAATTGAGAAACATTCAGTTCCAAGATGACAGAAGAAAAAGTTAAAAAGCCTTAATGTTATGTGGCTATTATATGTTGCTGAAAGAAAACAACAAAAAACAAATACTACAACATACGACATAGCCACATAAATAATAAGGTATCAGGTACAGTCGCCCCTAAACCATCTCGCCCCTAATTTTTTTCCGCCAACCGCTTGCTCCGGCGGTTCTTGTATTATTATTTTTTTTTTACTGAGAATAAGGCTAGAAATAAGTTTACAGTTAGGCATAGTTTTAGCATAATTTAATTCGGTTACTTTACCAGGCCGCGCAGTTCCGCCAGCTGTACGCCCGGGACTCGTTTGGTATTCAAAATAAAGGCTTTTAAATCCTTTTTATATAGTTTTTTTGTGAATATGATTCAAATGCAAGTGTGTATAACTTAATATACAGCTGCATTTATTTGACTTTTATTTAATTTGTGTTTTTATGGCCATGTATGGAACTATGTATGCCTCTTCATCTGAACAAAATCAGTGTCCTGGCAGGCTGGCGCTGTATTGATTTCAGACAGTGTCATCTACAGTAGCTAACAGTCTTCCCTTGGACAGTAATTTTCATAGCCAGGTGAAACGGTTTGCCATTTGCAAATGAGATGTGAAATAGATACTGACATTGGATATTCTGCCAAAGTTAATATTCACCAGGTTTCTGTTGGAAAATCCATGAACTGACAAAAAGCATGTCAACATTGTTGACATGACATTCTTAAAAAGGATCCCTGGCTAATAAGACAAATATGCATTAAACCATTATATTTGCCCTCCATAACTAAAATTACAAAATAAAAACACATTCATATTTTATTTCTTTCATAAATATAGAATCTTTCACTGCTCCTGTCGCAAGTTGACGATGTCATATGTCCATTGTGGTTTAGCCCTATGGAATTATGGAATGCATATGCTTATAAAAAAAAAACGTAATACTTCCTAAGGTTAACAGCAGCACCAAAGCAATCTTTTAAATATTAGTTATTAGCGCACACATTTCATACATTCCATAGGGCCTGACCACAAATGGACATATGACATCATCAACCTGCGACAGGAGCAGTCCCTATTGAGTGCCAGTTTCTCTATTTATGAAGAAATAAAATATTGTTTTTAGATTTTAGTTATAGACCAAGTATAGTGTTTTAAGGCATATTTGTCTTATTAGATCCTTTTAATGAAAACTGTTGGGTTCATCCTACATTGTTAACTTTCTCTCTCTGTTATCCCTTGATTTCATTGAAGAATGCTGATGCTCAAAGGCAAATGGAGAAACCTTTCTTCATACAGTAATTGACAATTCTGTTGTAAAAGTGCCAGAGGAAGCCTGGCTTCAATTATTGTTCATGGGAACTCTGTAAACAACAAAGGTGACATTGTATTTAAAATGAATCAGGACCGATTTAGACGAGGTAATGTGCATTTGGTCATCAACTGTTGAATAACACTTACTGTAGTAATAATACAAATGTAATGTGGGTTTTCTTTCCTGCAGAAATTGTTTTGTTTGTTGTTATCATGCCATTTCCTTTGTAGCTCATGATCCAGGACTGTAGAGAAATGCTGGGATGAGAACCTAATGCCAGCTAGGTGGGAAAGAGGCTCATGACATTAGTAACGACACACGTTAGTAGTCTTTTATACTCAATTTTAGAATTAAATTAAAAAAATATAACATAGATTCTCAATATTAATTACATATATGCGCAAAAATTAATGAACTTTTATTTTATTTTTACTTTTAGAATAGGTTTTTAACCAACTACAAAACTAGTAAGGGAAAAATCGGAAAACAGCAAAAACTGAGCAGTGAGCACATGAGCACATTTAAGGTTGTAACTTTTCAGAAAAAAGCTGTAAGTATGTAAAAGCCATTTGGAACACTTTGAAACACCGATGCGAGAGTGTGGTCTTGCCAACACCAACTCAGGACTCCTGGATCGCTGCACTCCACACTCATCAGGTTCTTGAGCGCTTGTTCGCCAAGCTGTCGCGTTGCAGTGCGGCCACGTAGGTGGTGTGCTTCCTGCCCCTCCTGGGTTGACTCCCATAGTCAATAGGGAGTTTAAGATCGCCCTCCCTGCGACTTGGACACGACGAGGAAGTAGGAAGTGCTCTGACGCTGTCGCCACAGAAGCCCAAATAGTTAAGAAAACAGACAACGCCGACAGGGCGCCACCCCTTCCACTGGCGTCTCTGGTTCCCATGGTGACACGTACATGCACCTTCCCTGTTGTCGACGTTGTTAATAAGACGCCAAAAGCTGTGTTCTGCCGTCGTAGCATGGGCTCTGACGGTCGTGAGGTTTATATATCGAGCACCGAGCCATTCACTGGTGGCGTCGCACATCGGACGGTCGACTATCTTAAACTCGCTCTTGTACTTGCCTGACACAGTGGCCTGTGGCCTTTCTCTCTCTGACTTTGTGACCCGTGGAAGGTCCCCATAGAGGAGGTCCACATTTCTGATGCGGTCCGTCCATGTGACACCACCTAGTGCCATTCGTAGCATTCTTGTGTAGACTCCATCCAGGGCTCCTTCCTGTTGTGCTGTGAGGGTCCATGTCTCAGCCCTACACAGCAGTATGATTCCACAGTAGCTATGAACAGTCTTAAGGTCTTAATTCTCCCATGTCTGATGTCCACACTCTCCTCATCCCATGCAAGGCATTCCAGGTAAATGCTCTCTGTCCCTTCAGGTCCTGTTCTGTTGAAGCAGTCCAGGCCCGAGGTATTTGAAGTCCTCGACTGTCTCAAGCACTCTCTCCTCTGCAGTGGCAATGGTTTTGTCCTCTGTGTTGACTGTCGGTACCTTTTTGTTTTCTTGGCATTGAGCTTGAGCCAATCTTCCTGCACTTCATCTTCGTCTACTGCCAGTAGAAGTATCCTTCCTTTCTGTATCCGAGAATAGGGCGATGTCATCTGCATAGTCGATGTCAGTGACCATGGCGGGGTGTACTTGCCCGTTGCTATGCAATGCCTATGTCACCACCAGCTACAGTCCTTTACAACTCCGCTCCATTGACACTCCATTATAACAGGATTTTCAAAGCAACATAACTCTAAAACTTTGTGAGCTGTCCATGGTTGTCATTCGCACATCCGATTTTCAGATGTCTATTGTGATCTTGTCAAGCACCTCTCCCGACATCCAACTGTTTGTGGTGACAGGCATAGAGTGCCGGTTAATGCTAACCGTAACTGCTCATCTCAACAACCCCCTCATCCCGCACTTACCCGGAAACGAAACTGAAGCCAATATAATGGGGGTAGATGGTGATATACCTTTTGACGCCACTAGATGGCAGTCAAATAGTTAATGTAATATTCAATTGCTGCAGAAAAGTAGTACATTTTATGACTTGCATTATACTCATGTTTATCATACCAAAAAAGATGATGCTGAGAAATTGTCCCGCAAAATTGTTTCCTTTGAGACAACTAGGAAAATCTTTCTTTATGTGAAATAAAGATGTGAAACCATGGGTCAATGAATTTATTTTCCCCTTGATGTTAGAGGCAGGCACCACGTTACAAAGGTTCAGTCTGCCATATTGCTGTTGACGTGATTCAGGGAAATGAAGAATCTTCTATGGTCGGAAATCTCGGAATGTCATATTAAAACAATGTGCCTAATTCAGCCATGATGTCATGAGGCCCGTCCGAGCCATGTGGCCCATGCAGGCCCTAATTCACCAAGCTCTGCTATATTTGATTGCGATCCATGAAAGGCGATGAATCAGGGGCAGCACCTTTTACGGTTGCAAAGCCCTACTACTACTTTACTTAGTTATCCTCTTCGTCCCGGTTGGGACATAAGGCCGCAATCATACACTGCCACTGGATCCTGTCTGGTGCTTTGGCCTGTGCTTCGTCCCAGGTAAGACCCATCTCCTTCAGCTCCATCACCACTGACTTCTCCAGGTGTTCTTTGGTCTGCCTCTCTTTCTTTTCCCAATTGGGGTCCATCTCAAGGCAACCTTGGCATCGTTGGGCATCCTCAATACATGGCCAGCCATCTTAATCTGCGCCTCTTTATCTCAAGGGACATATGGAACATTGAATGCTATAGGTAAATATCACACAGACGCACTCCTTTTCCCAATTGGGGTCCATCTCAAGGCAACCTTGGGTAACCTTTCATTGGGCATCCTCAATACATGGCCAGCCATCTTAATCTGCGCCTCTTTATCTCAAGGGACATATGAGTGCTTCATATGTTCTTCATTTGAGATGCAAAGCCCTACTACTAACACAATGTTAAATGGTTTGAAAATAGGTCATGATAACAACATAACAGAGTAGACCGACCATGATTCAAATAGGACTTTATTTCAGTTATGTAGAAATTCATTCTAACTAATATACACATCAGGTTTACTCGGATGTTTACGAATATAAATGTAGCTTTTTATAGTCCCAGATTTAATATCATTGTCTAGTTGTCACATTGAGGTACATTTGACAAAAAGGTGAGTGAACATTTAAGATAAATACTGTATAGTTCAATTTAAAAAGCAGAAAGCAATTAAGACTCAATTATTTTAAATATGGTAAGTATATTTCAAATGCTACCACGCTATACTCTATCACACTATATTAATACAGAATTGATTAATTTTCTTTAATCACATAGTTATGTGAATTTATGAATAGAAAGAATAAGCAAAATTATAAATTGATCCTGCTTGGGAGTTCTCTCTTTTAATCCATTATTGTTGTACTGTCAATAGTACTTAGAAACGTGGTCCTTACACCTGCTGTGGCCTTTGCAGCATCAATCTAGTAAACATAATGTCAAACTATCGACAGTATATTTGATCTGAAATTCAAACCGCCTCCTTTTCAAATATTGGACATTATCTCATGTATAATTGGGTCTCTTCCTTGACATCTTTGCTTTCAGAAAAGGATGGCCTATTTCCCATTTGACTTTGAATATGAGCCTTCTATTTAATTTGGCTCTTGCATTTTACCTTCTTCTGCCAATAAAGGGGACTCGAGTCTTTCCTTATTTCCGTTTCAATCCTGGATCTGATCTCATGCTCTCCTCTCTTCCATGGGAACTTGAGTCCAACAGCATTCTTTCAACTCACCAAAACATTTGTCATTTAACTGACAGTGATGGCAATATTTCAGTCCCTTGCAAGGAGCAAGGAGTATAGCAAATGTTCACTGCTTTTCTCAATTTCTGCCCCACCTGGATCTTTCATTGTTGGCCTTATGATCAACTGGACATTTTCTTGTGTTCCTTTTTGATGAAATTCCTTTTTGTCCCCTCGATTTGTATCCCCTACATTGTAGCATTATGATCAACTGGACATTTGCGTGTGTTCCTTCTTTGAAGAAATTATTCTTGACGAGAGGTCCACGTCTTGACAATATTACAGATAATATCTCTCAGTAGGCAAGTTATTTCAAGAGCAGGCCAAGTTTTGTCTTTCTGCTAATGGAATTTCAGATCAAATATTTCTTAAAAAAGGAAAATAAAGTCCCAACAAACTTATCCTTATAAGAGAAAGTTTAAATCAAAACATCCATGAAAGGTTTGTAGACTGAGTGCACTGATAATATTACTGCGTAAAACAATATTTAGTTTGTTGAAATCTTCCCTTTTTTTTCTCTTTTTGTGTCAACAATGTCATGAGCCTCCAATCATCACGGTCGTCCACTAGTAAATTAGGACAAACTAGAATAGTGCATAGTGTGCAGTTGGGTTGGTAGAGCAGTGCAATTAGCCAAGCCTAGAGCAGCTCAGTGAGACAGGCTAGATTGGCACAGCCAACCGCATATTATTAACTGTTTAATGCTAACAATCATCTTGTTGCTATGGTTATTCACTGTCATTTTATTGTGCAGTATATTTCGCCTCATAGAAAATAACTTGTTTTATTTTGTATGTCACTTTATAACAGTATTAACCCAATACAATGATATCATATAGTCTGTTTTGACATCTTTAATCTGTCACATTTTCCTTTATGAAAGTGACAGTAAGTTTTGAAAAAAGAAAACATAATATATATATACTTTTCTGTACTGTTATCAGAAACAGAAACGTTACGTTTCTTAATGTTTTGCAACCATTGAATTCGAAATGACTTGGTTTTTTCAAGTAATCCTAGAAAAGGGGGAGAATAGACACTGCAGAGTCTGCCCCGTTCCCTGGGATAGCTGCACTGTTTGAGTGTTCTCACTATCGCTTCCTATCTACACACTGGCAAACTGTTGAGGTATTTCTTGCGGTGATTGGTTTTAATGCTAGGATTTTATCATGAATCAAAACAAAAAAGAAGTAAAGATTTTAGAACTAGAACCTGCATGCTTTGCTTATTATCCATGACTTGTTCCTGTATCCAGTTTTTCTTATTTATTTTTTTGTTTTATTTGTTTTTGTTTATTTTGTTAACTAACCATAGGACCAACCTTTATGTGGACAGGTTTAATCATGTGAGTCTCAAGATGTGTAGCATGATCTTAGGCTTCCTCTGACAGGTTAGTTAGAGGATAGCAAGGGAAGATACTGTGTGCCTAAAGCTGAAAGCAAAGCATATCAGGCTTTTACAAAGAATTAACGCTTCCTTTTTAATTGGTATACCAAAGTAATCATTTTTAAAAAATCAAGGAAAATGCACAGATTTCAGGCCTCACTTCAAAGGAATTATCATTTACGCTGTTTAGTGTATTTGTAATATAGCTTTAGGTATCTTAAATAATACTACAGGAAGATGATTGTTTTCGGTTTTAACAATGTGAAGTTTAGAGAGCTGGGGATCTACAGCTAAATAAGACAAGCGCTTTCATATGTACTTTGCAATACTTACAATAGGGTTTGGATCAATTCTGGAAGAATCTTTCTCAAATGCAAAATCTTTGCATTTGCTCAATTCTGTAGAATCCCCTTCTCGCTAATTGGATGACATTTCCAAGACATTGTTAAACCAGAATCACTCCCTGACTGTTAATAAGATGAGATAGAACTTCATACAAAAACTTTGAACTACAAATGCATGTGTATGGCATGCACATCAAAATGAAAACTGCTGGACGGAAGAACACAAAATAGAATCCACACACTCTGGATCCTGTTCCCCTGAATATGTATTATATTTGCCAGCAATGGTGGTCATGAATCAATAAATATCCATGGGAATATGATCCAGAATGCAGACAAAACCTTGTCCCTCAGGGCAAGTTGGGTTGTTAAAGGAGCATTCAGTGATTTGGGAGATTTGGAGAAAAAAGAGAAGAAAAAAAAAACACACGCTCTGCCACGGTAACAAGATATGCACACGCTCAACAGTGGGGGACACACGCAACAGGCCAACAGCACGCGAACCAAGGCCCGCCCCGCTTGGTCCTGATTGGAAGAAGGCCCCCTCTATCCTGATTGGATGAAGGCTTTGCCACCCACCACCAAAGCCGAAACTGGGGTTTGTTTGACCCCTGCGGTTAGGGAGAAACTAATTATATGATCAGCATGCTCTATAGTAGGGACGATTATCACAAAAAAATAAAAAAAAGTAT
>OOFJ01140494.1:0-11574 GCA_900323375.1 Benthosema glaciale
GTTAGACTCTGAGCAAAAGCCACTGTTGTTCATTGATTTGTCTCTAGAGAAACATTCCCCTTTTATTAGGCCTGTTTGCACAAAATAGGGATAATCAGGAAAGGGAAAAAACTAAAAAACACAGCTTTCTAATTTTTTTCCCACACGTAGGTCTGAAATCAGAAGGACTCTACCGTGTGTCTGGATTCTCTGAGCACATAGAGGACGTGAGGCTGGCGTTCGATCGAGGTGCGTGTGACCCTTTTTTCTGTTTATGCTACAGTGTTTATGTCTTGATGGCGGGACAAATTTGTGATCTCTCCTGATTATTTTCTTTTCGTATAGTCCTTTTGTAAATTAATACACGTTTATAGTGTAAATCACACTGGCTCTGTCTTTTGAGGGGCGCTAGCCCCTCCTATATTTGGCTATTAGTGTAGATTTCCGCCCTACACAAAGATTAAATTCCCATTGATAATGAATGGAGAATTTAACGTCATAGTGTCTGAGCAAAGCGACATATTACCTATTTTTATATTTTTATATGATGTAGCGCCCCTCACTTCACATACATAGCTTTTGTCCACACATACTTGCCATTGACAATGAAAGGAGAAATTAGGTAAAATGTCTGCCAAATATGACATAAATTTATGGCAACGCGAACATTAAATGCCATTGCACATTTATGTCATATGTAGACGAGCTAATTGGCTAACAAATCACATAAATTCAGTTGTTCATGAGATGATGTATAATGACAATAATGACACGGGTGTGATTTTATCATTTGTATCCACAGATGGTGAAAAGGCTGATATCAGCGCTGACGCCTACGCAGACATCAACATCATCGCCGGTGCTTTGAAGCTCTACTTGAGAGACCTGCCAATTCCAGTCATCACATTTGACTTGTACTCCAAGTTCATTCAAGCTGCAAGTAAGAGCTCATCATCATCATCATCATCATCATCATCAGCTGCGCAACATTATTAGTGCAGGCGTGGTGTAGCAGTGTCTCTGTCTGGATCCACATGAGTTTCTACTGGTCTGGCAATAAACTCTATCAGAGCTTTCTCGCCTGTGCCCACCCCCTCTCAGCTTTCCTATTGGATGAGAGGGGAGCCTATGCCCCATCTCGGCTTTTCTATTGGATGAGAGGGGAGCCTGTGCCCCCCTCTCAGCTTTCCTATTGGATGAGAGGGGAGCCTGTGCCCCCCTCTCAGCTTTCCTATTGGATGACATGAGATGAGACGATACACTTTAGATCACTTATTAAAAAATTATGACAATTTGAGTTTGACATATAAATATTTATAACTCAATAACTCATAACTCAATAACTCAAATACATTTATAACTCAACTTGAGTTATAAATATGTTAACAAATATGTTAACATGGGTGTCGGCGGGCCAAATACATGTCATTTTGGGGGTCCTTAACATGAAAAAGGTTTGAGCACCGCTGATTATACGTATGTTTTTCAGGAAACTGGATTTAGAAGACATTTTGTAGAATGTGGTCTCAGGTCTTAATGGGTTCTGACCTGTACCGTGTCTTCTTGTAGAAATTCCAAACGCTGACTCCAGACTGGAGGCCATCCATGACAGTTTACTGCAGCTGCCTCCAGCACACTACGAGACACTACGGTACCTCATGGCTCATCTCAAGAGGTCAGTTGAACATGATATGTTTTACTTGTTTAGAAAGCTCTCAATGGTCTCGCACCTTCCTATACCTAGATGACTGCCTGTCTAGATATCCCGGGTCAGGTCCTCCTCCACTGCTGGCCTGCTCGATGCAGCTTTCTGCTTCTACGGGCCGACTGCGTGGAACAAACGCCCACTACTGTATACATACCTTCGACAGGCAGCCTCTGTAGACACTTTTAAAGCACAGCTCAAGACCCACTTCTACACTCTTGCTTTGAGTTGAGTTGAGTTGTAGTATTCATGTCATCACCGTATTGCCTTATTAATATATTTTTATATAATTTAAGAAGAGAAGGACAAGTACAGGCATACAGAAATACAATTAATTCTCCTAATTCTTAATTCTTGTTAATTAAAGTATTTTATTAAAAGGTGCTATACAAATAGTCATAAAAAAGGAAAACGCTACATCACTTGTTCATTTCACTGATTAGTTGCATTGATTGAAGACATGTCAACTTTTGTGAAATCGCCCGATGTAGTGATACATATATCCATAATATAACCTCCAATGTTCATTGACTTGCACAATGCTTACGTCTTTCCCCACCTTGTACAGATTAGGATAATAAATAATATAAAAAAAACGAAAAGTGGCCCTCTATGTTTGTCTTGGTGATGACGTAACGGAGATGGGCTACAGACCGTATTCATGTACATACATACAGTATCCACCGACAGTCAAACATGTCATAATGACGTTACCTGCAACACAAACATAGAGCGCGTACCACTTTTTTGACCTGACCGATTTCATATATACATTCATTAACATATATCGAACTCTTCACTTCACGCCCTCTATGTTTGTCTTGGTGATGACTTTGCGCGCTCTGCTTGTGCAGAAGTGGGGCCATTTAACTTGTGCAATGCGCAAGTTAGCAGTCGACAGACTGCATTTCTAGTTAATAATATATATATTTTTTTTTATTTCCCCCCGTCCCCGTCCTCCATCAGGGTGACAATGTTTGAAAAAGACAATTTAATGAATTCGGAGAACCTGGGCATCGTGTTCGGGCCGACGTTAATGCAGCCTCCGGAGCAGAACGCGCTGCTGACCCTGAACGACATGCGGCAACAGAAACTGGTGGTGCAGCTGCTGGTGGAGCACGAAGACGTCTTGTTCTAGAGGACGAGAAGAAGAAACACGAGGACGCCAAGGACAGTTATTTATTCTGTAGTACGACGAGAGAGAGAGGAAATTGAAGCCAATCGCCCACCCACCGCCACCACCTGACCAGTCTGACGAGGTGGTCAGTTGGTCGTTGTGTCTGTTCGAGATCGAATAAGTCGGAACTTGAATGCCTGTTTTTTTTTTCTCGCATGAGCTGTTTTATCTGTCGGAGTTGGCTAAATGTTGACGTTTAGTTTCCCCCTGTTGTTACTGTACATTCAGAAGTTTTTTTCTACACTCTCTCTACTACGGTCAAGACCCATCGTTTTTTGTTTTTATTTTTGTTTTATGCTAGTCATAGACAGCTCTAATATTTATAACTACAGTACTTTGTTACAGTGCTGTTCATAATTAAAACTTGGATTTAGAATTTGACACTAACTACCCTAGCGTACAGTATAATGTGACAGACATGACAATAGCTGTGTGACGTTAGCTTCTGGGAAGAACATCGTCACTGTCGGAAAACTGTCGGAATACTTTTTTCATAAATGAATGCCCTATTTTTTACTTAATCTTGTCACGCAAGAGTAGTATCTCATGTGCGAGCTCATCGGGACACATTGTGAACTTATATTGGCTGGTTTTGCCAATTTACTTTTTTTCTTTTTGAGTAGCCAATACATTTTTACCACCCTTTTCTGCTCAATTTTGTCGTTATGCCAATTATTTCCTCCCCGGCCCAAACACATTTCTGTGTTGTCAGCGCTGTCACATTCTACTCACTCGCCTGCTAGTGAGAAGCCAACCCCCCCTCCCACACACAGAGAGGACGTAGTAATAATAATCTTTATTATCCCAAAGGATATTCGTCTTTTCATACAGTCTGTTCAAACACCCACAACAAAAACAACACACCAAGACAATACAAGAAAACATGAGGTCCCCACTGTACACAGAACCATCCTATCGGCGGGGGGAACATGCCGCGATGGCTGAGGGAACAAAACTACTCCTACTAAAACTGACCTCTTTTCCATGGCAAGGTTCTGTATCTTTGTCCAGATGGCATGAGGTTAAGGAAGCGATACAGGGGGTGATCAGTGTCATTTGATATTGAAAGTGCTAGCCGTGTGATGGCCTTATTGTTCATTTGTGTTGTTCTTATTGTGGCCTTTGTCCTACTCCACCCGCCCCAACACTCCCTGACCCTGCTGACAGGTGCCGCCCCAGCCCGTAGACTAATGTCACACCTCCCCGCCCGGCCAATTATGTCCGTGTAGAGCAGTAGACGCCCGACAAAGCTGAATGCACCACAGTGGATTTGAACCCACAACCTCTGTGGTAGTGGGCAGGCCATTTGAATTTAAAAGTAAATAATAATACATAATAGAACACAGGATCAAAAACTGCTTTAGGCGTGACCAGATAGCTGAGTGGTATTAGGACGCGTACCGTATGCACTCAGATCTCTCGACAGTGAGTCCCTGGTTCGATTCCCGGCTGGCCGGTATACCGTTTGCTACATGTCACTCACCTACCTCTGTCTGTGTCAAATAAAGGTTATAAATGCCCCCCCAAAAAAACAAACAAACAAACAAACAAACAAACAAAAACAACTTAAAATAAATGTTTGGATTTGAACATCCAGTGCAAGGTTTCTGCCTGACAGCACTGATCTCCATAACATGCAGGTGGTCGGTACAGCTCGTTAAAGCCTGGTACTACAGTGTGTACAGTCAGTATATCAGGACCCACAGCACCAGCAAGCACCGTGTTCCCACACTGATAGTCAAATCAACTGAAGCAGGTGTGGGAATAGTTTTAATACAAAAGTAACTCCAGTTGCTTTTATTTTTTATTTTAGATCAAATTGAATCACGTCGTTCACGATCAATATTTGAACCGTGTTTACTACAAACGAAGAAGCTGAGACTGTTGCTATAGCTCATTAAGCACTTTTTTTGTTTTTGTTTTTCGAAGAGTGCAAGGGGTTTATTTTGTAAAGACGTTTTATTCTTTGCCATTTCGTCAGCCTGGTGATCTTTGTTGCCATGATGTTGAGAGTGTGTCGAACATTAGCCAGGCAACAGTTTTATTTGGAAGTCGCCCCAATGTTCATTTTCAGAAAATGTTTTCAATACAACAGGAATATTTTTGGTGAATTCATGCGGATGGAATAATAACGGTACAGTAATGGTATTGCCTATTTTGCCAAAAAGAGAAGAGAGAAAAATCTATTTAACATGTTGCACTGTGGAATATTTTTAATTTAAAAATAGGACCTGGACCCAGTTAATATATTGTTTTTTTTTACTCGCCATTGCCCATACTGGTACCGTTGATAATAGTGAGACCACAAACCAAGTTCCTTTCACTTTTGTTTTGCTGTAATTAAGTGAATCCTTTCTACAAATCCATTTTATTAAAATGTATTTTTGTGATGGTTGCAATTAAGATTGTAATTTATCAAAACAATGAGAATTTATTAAAGGATGTAAAACTTATGTGCAAAAAAGTAATGCCCTTGTGAATTTGTTTCATTCCCTTCTCTGCCTTTTTTGTATTGACCTTTTTTAGTTTTTAGACCCTGTGGCAGGTAGGAAATGATTAATTAAAAATGACACAATCCCCATTTGGCTAAAGTCTTAAAAACAGCTAAGGGCTCCATTTCCGTCACACACTAAACCCCTTATCCCTAAAAAAGAAGTTAGGGATAAGGGGTTTAACGTGGGATGAAAATGGAGCTCTTTAAGTCTCTTGTTCATCATCCCTGGGTGTCTGCCCTCGCAGGCCAGAGAGTGAGTAAACCAACCGTCTTAAATACCCGTAATTTGCCTGGCATTTTTCCAGGAAGGAAATTCCTCTTAACTTTCTCACCCTTTCAGTGTTACCTGTTGCCTAGGTGCAGCCATGGGAGTGAGGGAGTGGGGCGGGACCTTGCTTGCATGCATGCCAGGAGGCTACACAGTATATATAAACAGGTTGAAGTACTAGGGGAGAACACACTGAGGCATTGTGTGAGGCACCCGTGCTGAAGTAGAGTCCCTCAACAGTCAACATGGATAACGTGTAGCTGCCTCAGTGACACCCTCTCAACTGAAGAACTGAGATCTGCTCTCCAGTTTCCACTGCACCAACGTGACCACCATGTAAGTGGTTTTCATTCTTAATTCATATCGAGGTCCAATGGTCCATTAATTAGTATCTATTTCAGCCAAGGGACCACTATTGGATGAGATTTAGCCTCTCAGACCCAGTACTTTTATTTCATGCTGTATTGATGTGGTACCATAGTAGAGATAACAGGGAAATGTTGATCGAAATAACAATTATTCTACATTCTTCACTCTTAATTGTGTAGGCTTCTTGTAAATTAAGTAATGTGATGTTTAACAATTTAACTGTCGAGAGCATGAAATTAAATACATCCGTTTGGTTTCATTTTACGCTCTCTTTAGTTAAATACCTAATAAGGGTCCATTTGGTTACAAACTCTGCATCAATTAGTATGGAGACCACCTGGAACTGCCCTCAAGGGCCACTGTTTGGTCCCTGGACCACTGGTTGAGAACCACTGGTCTACAACATCAGTTATTATAAAACACAAGGGCACATTGGGTTTGGCTGGGACGTATCGGCTGTCAAAATCACATATGATGACACGTGCGACTGCCCGAAGCCTAGAGCAACAAGCATGTCATATTTTTGTCAATACTGTAGTTGGCAGTGATTTGCTTGCTTTTGTACTATGGATGGACAGTTTGGTACCGTTGTAAAGAAGTTCTGTTGCTGGACATATTGTAGTATTTTTTTAGTCTACAATATGTATAGTCAGAGTAGTCTTAAGTAAAAGCAGAATTAATGACCAAAAATGAACAATTACTGTACATTAAGTATTGAAATGAGGTCTACAGTAATGAGAGACGTACTTCATTAGTTTCCACTCTTACTGATCCTTCTATGATGGAGTGAGGGTGGGTGGAGAGCAAGGATGAGGAGGTGAAGAAAACTGTGTGTGTGTAAATGCCCTCTACTAACATGCTGTCTGTCTGTGTTGCAGTGGGGTTCAAAGTTTCCGGCTTAAATTCATTAAAAGCACTGCGATGGCAGCGACAGCAGCGTTACCCTGGTGGAGAGCCTTCACTGTGAGGCGTAGGAACGTCCCCGTGTCCACAGAGACCGACCCAGAGCAGAGCGGAGGTAACCCAGACCTCCCCGCATCGACGCCGGACATCCCCCTGTCAGTGGACAACATGTATAGTGAGGACAACAGTCTCCAGGGAGGAGACCTCCTCCTAGAGCCAGGGTTCAGTCAGCAGACATGCAGGCGAAATCTGAGAATTTCTCGATCCGGACGTTTTAAAGAAAAGAGGAGAGTGCGGGTCGCTATGCCGGAGAACTTTTCCCAGGGAAATGTCATGGCCCTGCCTGTGACTGCTAAATAGATGATCATATACAGTACATTTACATTACATGCTTACACTGCAGTAGCACACTAATGGTAATGCAGCGTTTTTCTTTTCTTTTGTGTGTTACAAGTTTATGCCTGAACACTTAAAGTCAATACCATATATACTGTATATATATACCGTATATATGTATGGTTCAAATCAGTTAGTTATGGCATCACAACAACCACAACAAAACAAACATAAACAAAGAAACAATCAAACATAACAGGAATTATATGTGAAATAGCTTGACATGAAGGATTCAACTGTACTGCACTGCACTGTACAGTACATGTTCTGTATTTCAGAGTATTGTTAAATTATTGAAATGCATAATAATAACACATGTTGACTTGTATTTGAGGCTCAATACATGCTCAGTACAGTACTTATACTGCTTTATTTATATTTTATTTGTGGGTACACACTTTATATTGTATATTTGATGTTGTTTTATTTGACGTCCTTTTATTATGCTTACCTTTTGAAACAATCCGTCGCGTGGAAGATTGTATGGAAAACAATTTCCACCCACTCTTTCACACCTGTAAACGTGTGACGCGTCAATAAACTTGAACTTGAAAGCGGAAGAGCTTTTTCATGCAGCAGTGTGCAGGATCTTGCTTCTACAAAATGTACATGGAGTCAGGACGGTTTGTCTGTGACTCTGTGTAAACATGTACCTGCTTTGGGTCCTGTACATGGAGTCAGGACGGTTTGTCTGTGACTCTGTGTAAACATGTACCTGCTCTGGGTCCCCCTCGACCCACTTGGCAGAGAAACAATGCAAAAAGGTTGTCAGACTGATAGATACACTCATATCACAAACAGGGAAACCAATTCTAATTACTCACTGCTGGGGTGTGGTGGCGGTGGCGGTTCCCTGGCAACGTGTCTTTTTGGCCAAACATGGAACAGAACTATGCATTCATTGTGAACGGTTGCATAATTTTATTGAGTCTAATTCAGGTTTATCCACTTAGGGGCGGATCAGCCACTTTGGTAGATAAACGGCACTGACATCATTTCCACAGGTTGCATCCTCTTCCTGTGTACAATCAATCACAAATCTATTGCTGTGACCCAAAGGTAAGGTCATATATAGACCAACAGAGAAACCCTGAATGTAAACTTAACATTTACACTTGTGTCTAAGTTAAACAAACAAACAAACACATTTAGATGTTATCTTAGTCTGTAATCAGTCACTTCAAGTCAAGTCAAACTTTTAGTTTTTTTTTTATAACAAAAATAAAGTCTTCACACTGGGTCATGAAAAGGTTTAAATTGTATTCTCCACTATAATAGATAGTAGGTCTATGCAGTGATGGAAGAAGTGCACATCTTAGTAAAAGTATCCATACCCTATTGTAGAATTAGTAGTAAGTACAAGTTACTTAAAAGTACAAAAGTATAGTCATCAAGTGAAAACTTGATGATTGATGACTATACTTTATAGACTATACTCAAATGTATGAAATGTTTAAAGATCCTTTGCAAATATAGCAGATCTACAAGTTCATTCACAACACGCACAAAACGTGCTGTGAGCTTGTAGATCAGCTATTTTCAAATAGCCAAAGTACTGTATATATAAAGGGCTGAAGTCCCTCAAAATACTAGTACATAGGACTTGAGTAAAATGTACTTTATACCACTGGGTCTACGACATGACGTTTTGAGCTTAAGCGGCTCTTCCTCGGTCCCAGAAAGTGCCTCTCAGGCTGGAAACGTCACGTACCATGGTGGAGAATAAATCGATCCAGTGTGCGGCAGAGCGGCAGGCAGCCTCTATTTCTGTTAGACGCTGTCTTCTGCCCGCCCGGCACCTGGCACTTCATAGACTGCATGTGCGTGCTCCTCCTTTGCTTGTTTTTGAAACTTTATTTTTACATCACTTTTTATAAACACCAGGAAATGTATGAAATACAAAAGCAGTGCAACCTTCCATCTATAAGATAATACCCATAAGATGTTGTTTTAAAAATGTTACACGGTGACCGTTTTAACGGAAGACAAAATTGGGTGCTGAATGTGCACACTCAAGTATTTAATGTCCTAATGTCATAATGGACAGCCGAGGAGCACAACACTTCCACCCATGGAGAAGAGGAGCTCCTATCTATGTGAGAATGTTGTTCACAGCACTGTTTCAGGTCTGAGTGTAAAAAAACTGAACCAAATGTACCAAATTAATGTATTATGGGCCCTAATACAGGAACCCCCTTTGGTGTTTTAACCTACCCCTTCTGGACGGGAACCCCTTTTGGGGTTCTTGTTGCGTACAGTATGTTAATAGCAGCATAATTTTTTTTGTAATTTTTTAATTCATATTTGGACATTTTCAGAAAACTTCAGTATTTAGAAGGCATTTTTAGAATCTGCCTTAGTCCTAAATGGGTTAATAAAAAGGTTGAGAATCACTACACTAAACTAGAAAGGTGCCGTTCTTGGAAATTTGTAAGTGTGTGTGGTTGTACTGACCACACTTACCCACGTGACATCACAGGAACCCTGAAAAATAGGTCTTGGGCAGAATGTCTCAGGGTAGAGTGGGCTGATGGTAACCACATGCTGTAAGTTATTTGTTCTGTCTTTGTTTTGTTTTTATTGCACCGTGGATGAGAGAGAAACGTAATTTCATCCCTATGTATGTCTGACATATATTGGTGTGACAAATAAAGAACCTTGAACCTTGAACCTAAGGTTCAGATCCCGGGGAGTTAGTGTCAAAGTGTCCTTGAGCAAGACTCTGAACCCCTAATTGCTCCCGATGTGCAGGTTGGTGCAGTGTTGCAAGTTCAACACGTTATGAACTTGTAGTATGATAAATGGTGCATATATAGCGTGGTGCCTTTAGCCAAGGCGCTTTACATAGCACATTACATTCACCCAAGGCACCAACCAGCACATCAGGAGAAATTTGGGGTTCTGTGTCTTGCCCAAGGACACTTCGACAGGAGGAGTCGGGATTCGAACCACCGACCCAGAGATCATTGGACAACCTGCTCTACCTCCTGAGCCACAGTCTTAAACTTACACTATTACACATATTTTAATTTGAATGTGTGAAAATGTTCACCTATAGTATAATAACTTGGCAAACATAGGGATGCATTGCCAGGTTGAAAGTGGTTGAACTGTCCAATCACATTCCAGGGAGGATCTAAGTGCACGTGTATACATGTACACTATACCAGTGGTTCTCAAAGTGGAATCTGGGGACTCCCAGGGGTCCTTGAGGGAGTTCCAGGGGGTTCTCCAGCTAAATGATAGTTATGAACCAAATGGACCCTTATGGGTCTCTAATTCTGAGAGCGAGTGTACGAATGGTTACATTTGTATACGCTCAGAGTTAAATTAACATTGATTTTAATGTATAAATCAGGGCCTCAGAGGGGCCATTAAAAGGGGTCCATAGCCTAATGCATGTCAAACTGAGGGTCATTGAAATTAAAATGGCAGAGAATTACTGCTAGAGCCGTAAAATATATTATTTTATATCTTTTCAAATGGGGGTCCCCAGGCTTGGCTAATTAATGTGAATTTAGGGGTCTTTGATATGAAAAGGTTTGAAAACTACTGCACACCACCTATGCATACAGGCTTGATCTACCTGTAAGGCTTACAATATACAATACATTGACAACAGCTCCCTCTAGTGGTCTCATTCAAATTTACAACAACCCAATATAGCTACAGATCACTAGCCATTTCTCAGATCTTTCTTTTGTCCCTGTGTTTGTTCTGTATTTAATTCAGTTGCTGACAATGGTAGATCATTTCTAAACATTGATTGATTGATTGATGGATTGAAATATTTTGAATATAAACATTTTATTTTATTATTTTAAACAAATATGAGCAAATAATTCATAATCAATCATCAACAGTACCAACAAAAATGGCTTATGATAATGGCTTATCGTCATCATCATACTTTTTCAACCACGGTCGAGATCATGGATTTCACTTTCCGGTCCTTTATTGCCATCCCCAGTTCCTGCTTACTGATGCATGTGTCCCTAGCGATGACATCAGGGAACGACAGTTTTCTACCTCTGGTAGGATTCCAGAGAAGAAGGGAAGATATAACCTCATTGTCAGCTCTGTAGCAATGTAATCCATTCCAAATACTCGTATAACTAAATCTGTGATATTTACTGGAATACTGTTATATGTGCATGATACATTTTGGCAAGTCATCAGTGCATTTTGAATGGATTTCAAGTCTTTCTAGAACTCGCATGTTTTTTTATTTTTTTGGAGTTGACCAAGAGTTCACTATTAAAATTCGACATGGTTTGCAGTTG
>OOFJ01140498.1:0-10186 GCA_900323375.1 Benthosema glaciale
GGGGGGGAGGGGAAAAAAAGAGAGAGAGAACGGTGACAATACTTACTGGACATAACTGGGCCGAGCTTCGGGCTCGCCCAGTTAGGGCCGATTCGGGTCGGGCTTTAATTTTTGGGCCCGTTTTGGAACTCTACTGACAACCCCAGCCAATCAGCGTAACAAAAAAATGTGATGTCATCTCCAGTCTCCCAACTTTGTGGCTCGGCCCAGTCTTATCGCTACCTTGCATCTATGTTTATTATTGCATTTATATTTAATGATGTTCTGTAACAGAACATGTAGTGGATGGATGGTAGCCATTACTGCCCAGGTCACAAACTTTGTTTTTGTGTTTGTTTTGGTCTTGCTGTTTGGTTCTGTTTTGTTGTTTTGGTTAATTTTCTTATTCTTTCAGCTGCTGTTAGTAGTCATGGCTGCCAGTTCCCACCTGATGTTGTGTGGGAGTCCAGACTGATACAGACCGTACTGAATAACTGCCTGCTTACATAAGGTCTTCAGGCTAGGGCTCAAGTCTAAGATATACAGGTCATCTCCAAAGAGGATGATACAATCTCCCACCACGCAACAGCACATCCTATACGCCATAGGGCCTTTCCCCTTGGGCTCAACCTTCTTCCAGGAGAAGGTCTCTGGACTGAATTTCCACATATCATTAAAGGCCTGGTTTGATGTCCTGACACCAAATATGTACAGCTCCCCATTGTAGGTAAAGCATGAATGACTCTCACATACTTTTGGAACAAGGTGTACAGAAGGTGTGTCCAGCCAGAGGTTGGTATCTGTGTCAAACACTCTGATGGTGTTGTAGTAATGACCCACCAAGCCCCCAAATACAAACATCTTTGTCCCGATGATGGTGGCAGAGTGCAATCCACTAGAAGGTGGTGCATTTCCCCTGGTGTTGATTAAAGTCCAGACCATTGTGCTGGTGTCCAACTTGTAGGTGTCATTAGTGCGTCCAGTCAGATCAATGTATCCTCCATGGATAAACATGACCTTCCCCAAGACACAGGCAGAGTGGTAGCTCCTCGCCTCTGGAACAGTACCAGAAACCTGTGGTCTGAACCATGCGTGGGCATCCACATCAAATGCATAAAGCAGGTTGCAGTCCTTGTCTGTGTAGTACTCACACCATCCCCAGAGGTAGACAGTATCTTCAATCAACACAGTTGTGTGGTCGTAGCACCTGGTGGGTGCTCTCCAAGGGCTACCTGGGTTCAACTTCCTCCAGATCAAAGTCACTGTGTTGAAGACGTGAACATATATCTGCTTCTCTTTATCGCAACGGTCACCTCCAAAGCAGTACACACAGTGTCTCACTGTCACGGCCGTTTGATTGGCTGTCTCTAGTCCGTTCAGACGCACCACCCAGCGTAACATTACTAACAACAGTACCAGAGTGGTTAAATCCTAATAGTTGGAATCCTAATAGTCGAGACCTGGTGTGTAAAAGCATGGAGTGTTCTTGCGTCTTCACTTATATCCGCTCAGAGGCACAAGCGCCACGCAAAGTAGGCCAGTCTGTCTGAGTGAGACGGGACGGGGCGACAGGGGGGACAGGGGGTGCCATGGGGGCCCAACCATAGAGAAGTGGTTTTCAACCCGTGGTCCGCTGGGGTCCTTGAGGGGATTCCAGGTGGTCCCCAGCTAAATGATGGAGTTGGTAACCAAATAGACCCTTATAGATCTTTAACTCTTGAGAATGTAATGAGTTAGACTACATTTCTTTAAACATCTGCATTACCTAATTTACAAGAAGTGTACCCAATTAGAGAATGTAGAATTGTTTGTTTTGATCGACGTGTGCCTGTTCAACTTCTCTCTCATGGTACCCACATCAATACAGCATGGAATTGTGGCCAAAATATTCCATGTTTTGGGTCCGAGAGGCTAAATCCCATCAAATTTGTACTAGTGGTTAGCGACCCTCAAATGCATGGCTTTTGAAGATCCTGTCATATGTCAGCCGAGTCAATAGAAATGTTATTCTATCATTAATTTATGGCAATACATTACGACAGTGGTTTTCAACCAGTTTAATTTCAAGGCCCACTATTCATTCGGTTTTTCAGCCACGGACCACCGTTTGATGACATTTAGCCTCTCAGACGCAACACTAACTAGAACTGCACTCTGTCGAGTGCCACCTCGCGCATCGCACACACCTACTTGTGCGTGAGCAGAGGGAGCGAGCAGAGCCCAAGTACTCACTTCATTTCTACATTTTGCGACATATACAACTAATATCTTCCTATATTTAACTGCATGGCCTTTCTCACATACACTGATTACTGATAAAACCTGACTACAATTACCCTACCACGCTGTTTAAACTTGATTTATAAGTTGATGTCATCATCATACATACCATACATACCATACTGTATATGTATTTTGTAGACACCACCATTACATCATAACGAGGTTAAAGTCCTCTATACCACATTCTTAAATTAAATACACAGAGTAATATATAGTAAGAATATCAGGACATCATTGAAATCAACAAGGTTTTTAAAGGGAGAATAGAAAGTTGTTTTATTTATACATTGGCACTCTCGACCAATAAAGATTAGTATCTCAATTACACCACCATTACATCATCAACTAATCCAACCAATCGAGGTTCAGGACAAAACAAACATGTCCAGAATCGTGACAAAACAAACACAGTCGTGAAAACAGTACTTCTAAGTAAAGAATACTTAGTTGTCGTTGGATAAGAGTTTGTCTACAATTCCATGCTTTTTGGCAAACGTTTATCAAAACAACAATTCTTCTACATTCTCTAATTGTGTAGACTTCTTGGAAAATGAAGTAATGCAGATGTTTAACAGTAATGTAACTCTTGAGAGCGTAACATGCTCTCAAGAGTTAAAGGTTCACGCTCTCAAGTGTTAAAAATCTATAAGGGTCCATTTGGTTACTAACTCTCCATCATTTAACTGGGGACCACCTGGAACCCCCCCCAGGGACCACTGTTTGAAAACCACTGCATTACGACATTATACGTCATGCGGCCAAACATTAATGTCTGCAGACTTGTTGGCATGGTTGGCTGTGGGAGTACGGGCAGCGTTGACGGACAATCCCTTCAGCCAATCAGCGTGACAAAAACGTGGCATCATCTCCAGTCTTCTTTCTATGGTTCATTGTGAATATTGCTTATTTCTTTATTTATTTATTTGCCTTGACCCTGTTGTATTGCTGCTTATAATAATAATAATAATCATAATATTTCTTCTTACACAATACATTCAACTCTGGAGCCATGCATAAACAACCTCTTTGTGCTGCCTATGTTCTTCTTTCATGAACCTTATGTTCTGCTGACGGTAGCATATCTTTTATTAAATGGCATACATTAGTTTCACACTAGATTAAAAAAAAGGTTCTAATGGATTGTTGAAGGCGATTAGATAAGGTGCACATTAATAATTATCACAAAACAAATATGACAGGCCTATCGTGTTACTGTACCAAGCATGTTTAACTTCCCTTATCAAGTCTCTACAAGCTGCTGAATACTTTTGATTTGATACTTGCTTACTTTTTTTTTTTTACTCCTAGCTGGTATAACAGAAGTACATTATTTTGATTCTCATGCAAAGACAGGAAAATCAAGAAGGGTTTTGTCACTTACTTTTATACTTGTAGTCCGGCAGCCGACAGGCTTCTGTTGTTTAAAGTGGGAAATTTGGTATGTAGTCTTTTTTATTGGCCTAAAATATTGTCTATACTTGCTGACCTTTTTTTTTTTAATAGGGGTTTCTTCCTTGTGATCCTCCCATTATAATCCTATGGCAGGCAAATATGTCAAAAATGTCAAACTTTCTTTTTGCTTTAAGTAGCATGTGATGATTCTGAATCCATTCCAAGTGTAGCCCCCATCCGCGAAATGCTACACAAGCATTAGTTTTGCACAAAAAAACACTTCTTGGGCTAACAACAGCCATAGAAGTCATGACAAATGTGATGATGTCATCACAAATGTGATGAGGTCAGCACATTTTGGGCTATGGCTGTTTTTAGCCCAAGGAGTGTTGTTTTTTTGTGCAAAAGTAATGCTTGGAATGGATTCACAATCATGGAAAAAACCCTAGTTGGACATGTCACATGCTACTTAAAGCAAAAGGAAAGTTTGACATTTTTGCCTGCCATAGGATTTTAATAGGAGGGTCACAAGAACTATAAGAAAATTGCTCAATACCGACAGCCGGTCAGCAAGTGGATTCATGAAGGTAAGTATATAGACAATATTTTAGGCCAATAAAAAACACTATACATACCAAATGTCTCACCCGTACAGCTCGTCTGCTGGACTATTGCAGTATACTGTGCAGAGCCATGAGGGCTATAGGGCAGGAGCCTAGCTAGGGGCTCAAATTTTGTCTCCAGCTAAACCCATGACGCCCGTAAGTCAGTCAGTCTTAATGGTATTTCGGTGCAGCGTCGCCCGCTATTTATTATGCCGACGGCGTTTTCTGCGCCTGGAGGTGTGGTCTTGGGCCTTGGGCGTGTTGTCTGTCACGCTTTCCCCTAAATTGCTATTTTGGTCAAAAAACATTTGGGAATGCCATAGTAGAGATTAAAAGCAACCCGTTAAGCGAATGCCAAATCAGTTTGTGTGGAGCGACGTGCGGCGCTATAGCAGCGTGCACATGCAAGCAGAGTCCTATCAAATAACCTCTATCTTACTATGTCTTCAGCCACGCTGTCAAATCAAAAGTGAAAAAAGGCACACAATGCATAAAAAAAAAGAAGAGTAATTTGTCTGTTTCACTCTGTTATATATTGTTCAATTTTTTTTTTTTTTGGTGTCCTCATTTTGGTCTGACAGCTGCAAGGAAAAAAAAAATCTTTCTAAAGGGCCTGAGCACTATAACTATATCATTCACCTCATATTATTGTTATTATTACTTTTTTAATATATATATATAGTTGGTGTCAACTCTCTCGTCCACTTGACGAGAACAATTAGGCCTAATACTTATTGCAAATGAGATAACAGACAGATTTGCGTAACGTAATTGGCAAATAAAACTTTACAAAACAGCACCGTCGGTAAATTAGGCCTATTATTGTCTCTTGCACGCATGCACGCACGCACACACGCATGCTATGAGAGTGCAAAAACTCCACCATAATAATGTGGTCCACAAATAGTAACCTTCACCTAAATGTCCCTGAAAACAATAGATATGATGAATGATGCACACGTTCATGTGGACGTTGTGTATTATTGTATTATTATTACTGGTTGGTTGCGTATCGCGCTGGCCTGTTTGCTGTGGTTGTTGTCAGTTGTCGCGTCGGCTCAACTGAACATTTAATCAGTCCTTCACACAAGGAGAAATGTTAAACAGGCCTTCGTGCTTGTGGAAAATAAAGTGCAATAAAGTGTCCTTACGTTGACACAATGGATAATCTTTTGTGAAACAATCTTTAGCAAATACATTGTTTGTTTGTTTTTTAACATGATGAGATGATATGAGCACTGTGTGCGTGTATAAATGTGAAGTCTCACACCCTTCCTGGCACACGACTGCAATCATGGTGAAGGCTCTGATTCTGACGGGTAAGTTTAACTGAAATGCATGCTGTACTTTTTAAATTGACTTTTTTGTATAGTTAATGAAGTTGACCGATTATGAAGCTGTATCGCATCTTATACTAGACTATGTAGAGAAAAGTAAGACTATATGTGACCAGATTTGACTGAGAGCCTGCCATCGTGCAACCTCCAGCTTTTCACCAGGGGAGAAAAACTGAATTTATTTATTTTTGTATCCAAAATTAGTTAATAACACAGGCAGATACTAACACATACTAGACTCGATCGCTTTCAGCTCTGACATTTATTTCAGACATGCTCTAGTAACTACTAGAGCATGTCTGAAATAAATGTCATGCTGAAATCGACATGTAAATATGAAATAAATGCTTAAACATGTAGCTATAGGTGTAATGTTAAGAGTCCACAGAAGTGAACGTTTCAAGCCTGTTTGCTAAACTCACTTTGCTTTGTCTGTCTTGCCGAAAACTCGTTTTGCAGAAAACTTGTTTTGTCTGTCGCGTATAAGAGATAAGACTATAAGAGTAGACTATGACTACATTTCAAACAAAAGCAAAAACTGCTACAGGATGAAACCAGAAAAGATTTGGTCAAATCATCCATTTTTAATAATTGATACTGTACGATTTTGATGGATTTAGTTTTTAATTGAAGCTTTGGTAACTACATGCACGTCATGCTTTTCTTTCACAGGTTTGGCTCTGTTGCTGCATGTGCAGCTCGGTGAGTTTTCTCCAACAGTTTAAGAAAACATGCACAATTCACAATGTTTTAACTGGACAGAGGGCACCTTGCAGGCCTTTATTAAACAAACAGTAACAAAGTACAGTTACCAGTTACATTTTTGTATTTGTATTTCTGAATTTTATTCTAACAATTCTCGCGAAGACAGCGATTCATATTTGACAAGGAGTGTCTGTAATTTGACGTCGTGGAGTTGTGTTTGCTTTGTCCACGACCACCACTGATTGATGTAACACAGAACATGTACTTTGTAATTGGTACTACTTCTGAATACTAGTCAGTTTTGTATTTTCGTCTATATTGATGACGCAATAATGATGTGACAGTCAATGGCTTTGTTGTCACAGGTCTGTCTGTATGTGGCTCTTTAAAAGGGGCAGCTGTTATAGGGGCACTGGAGGGGCTTATGTACAAGATTTTAATCAAGATTAAAAATGCAAAATAAATCAGCAATGAGTTCAATGTAAATATAATATAATAATGTAATATGTCGTATCGGCCGATATGACCCTGGTCATAATTTCAATATTGTGCTTTGTTTGATTGTTTTCTTGATTGAAAATATCATTAACAGTTTGTAGAATAAGCACGTACAGTTCAATACAAGGTCTGCTTAAGAGGACTGAGATAACCAGAAAAGCTGTTTGTTTACATCAGGGTCCTCCAGTCCGGACTAGTACTAAGAAGATAAACTAACCTATTCAAAGAACAGCCTGCATTTCATTCTGAATGCTCTGGTTCCTTCTCTGTCTGCCATAGCTTTCCAGGTTCCCACGGCGAACGTCTGTCCATGTGAGCGCCAGGAACACTGCAATGTGATTCAGGGTGAAAGGGAGTTCGAGGTAAAGTAGACGGGAGACGACAGATATAGTATTTTATATTGTATTTTAGTGCATTAAATGTGTAACTATGTATGATGTTTTTATTGCATAGCCAGTTCTGCCAATGGCAAGTTTCCATTTTAGGTTTAACTAAACGTTATCTCACACCAAAATATTTTCAATTAATTTCCATTACCCAGCTCAAAACCACGCGCTTGAATCCTTTGCCCGCCCCATTGACGAGTTGCCCACTGCCTGGGTAACTCGCAGATCGCTTTGCGGTCCGTCCGTCCGTCCTTTTCTATTATGCTGATCATGGTGCTGCTGTGTCTACACTCTGACCCGAATGTTATTCTTCGTCTGTGTGAAGAAAACTCCTGGCCAAAATGTGCACTAGCGCCCCTATCGTCAATTTAAATACAATGATGGACTCTAAACGGCCTGCACTCTCCGGCGTGAGTCACACGTCACAACTCAAAATGGCCGCGCAATGTAAACAAACAGGTTTGTTCAAAAAGAGTAAATATTTGGCGTCCTTTAAAACAGGTCTGAAAAAACACCTTTCAGCATGCCAAAGGGAGAGGAATTGACTGCCCCCCCTCCCTCTAGTCCCGCGACTTCACCCACCTCCCTATAACCCATTTTTGTTCCCCAACATGTACTGTTTTGTTAGTTGTTTACCTTTTATGATGATTTGAAAATTGTTATTGTTATTATTATGAACTGAATACCCAGGACCTGAATGGAAACAAGACCGCAAGGACTTTTTTCGGTGTTCCCTTTGGCTGTTGTGTTTGACTGTACCCCGTACTGATTTCATTCGTGTCTGACTGTATGCTGTACTAATTTCTTTTCTGCCAATAAAGTATTCAATCAATCAAATCAATCAGATAAAAAGCTGATTAAAGCGGATTAAACAAAGCAATACATTTTTCAAGTGTTTGTCGCTTTGCCACACTAGCGCCACCTTACGGTTTCTACGTGAGCAGCGGCCGAACGGTTAACTATTTGGGCTTCTGTATTGACTGCATGCGCCGTCGGAGCAGCCCTACTTCCTCGTCGTGTCGAAGTCGCAGCCAGGGAGGGCGATCTTAAACTCGTTAGTGTATATCTGTGTATAACAGTATTGTGTGTTTTCCAGGTGTTTGTGTTTGACGTGGGCGGCACCAACTGGCAGCATTACGACTGGGACCTGGTGACCACGGTGGCCATGTTCGGCCCCACGTACGACCCTCAGCTCATGTGCAAAGCTCACTCCGTCGGAGCGCGAGTCGTCCTCAGAGGTACAACGTTTATGAGCACTATAAACTCCACTAAACATACTATCGACAGACTCACTAATAATATTGAGGTACAACGTTTATGAGCACTGAACTCCACTAAACATACTATCGACAGACTCACTAATAATATTGAGGTACAACGTTTATGAGCACTGAACTCCACTAAACATACTATCGACAGACTCACTAATAATATTGAGGTACAACGTTTATGAGCACTAAACTCCACTAAACATACTATCGACAGACTCACTAATAATATTGAGGTACAACGTTTATGAGCACTGAACTCCACTAAACATACTATCGACAGACTCACTAATAATATTGAGGTACAACGTTTATGAGCACTGAACTCCACTAAACATACTATCGACAGACTCACTAATAATATTGAGGTACAACGTTTATGAGCACTAAACTCCACTAAACATACTATCGACAGACTCACTAGTTTTGTGTCTGTCTCTATTATTGTGTTACATTTATTTGTGATCAGTGTTGTACAGTTTTTCTATATTTTTATAGTGTGTGAGCTATTTTACTTTATTCAGGAGTTGGGTTATACAAACACAATTTGTGCAGTGTTGCAAATAATGCTACACGTGCATATATCTGATTCATCTGAAGTTATTCACTGAAGTAAAGTTCACTATTTTGTGATTTCTTTGCAGCGTCATTATTTATTGAACACATTCTCTCTGCCAAACATTTAGTTTTTCAGGAGAAAGGCTTTTTTTTTTCTTTTTAACTTCTTGGACCACTGTGCCCGTAAATTGTTATAATTGCTGTCCTGTGCACCTGCACTGCATATTTGGGAACATTTGGGGGAACTGAATTGGAATAACTTTGAACGTAATTAATACCTCCTAAACACCTCTTAATATCTCTTCTCTTATGACATATCAACTTGGGGAGTCCTTGACTTTTATTTTTATCATCACCTACATGCAGTACTTATAGTATATACTCCATGTGGATTTTAACCCATTTAGACCTGAAAACGATGCTAAAAATGTCTTCTAAATACTGAAAGTTTTCTGAAAAAATCTTATTTCTATGTTAGTAGTTCTCAAATAATGAATCTCAAGGACCCCAAAGATTATCTGTAATTGGCCCCGCCGACCCTCATCTGAAAGTATGTTGTTCCAGAGACACACCCCAGAACCAAAGATATGAGTTAAAAATCTATATATTAAAAGATTTGCGCCACATTTTCACGATTTTTCAAAAATAGCAGACTGGCGCGCTATGAGCTTGTAGATCTGCTGTTTTTCAATAGCTAAAGTATAACATGATGCTTGAAACACCAAAAAGGTTCCCGTCTAGAATTAGGCATTATACTTGCAATATTATTATTCTATTAAACCAAATGGACCCTATACCTACTCTCTCTAGCTGCATGGGGCACACCTCAGTCCCCAGGATCAGGGGGTCTGTCCTCTCTGCTGACCCCCGAGAGCCGGACGGCCTGGATCAACGAGCAGATCGCCCTGGCCAAGAAGCAGTTCCTGGACGGCATCAACCTGGACTTCGAGGAGGCGGTGGCTCTGAACTCCCCCGAGTACCACGCGCTCACCGCCCTGGTGCAGGAGACCACCCAGGCCTTCCACCAGGCCATCCCCGGCTCCCAGGTATACACTGCACAGTTATTACATCATGATATGAGGGGAGGTTAGGGTTAGGCGTTAGAATCGGAGCGGCGGGGGGCGGTATTGCAGTCGCCGTACCGCACCGTTGTGACGAAAAGAGTAGAGCCGCTG
>OOFJ01140512.1:0-11668 GCA_900323375.1 Benthosema glaciale
CTGTTGGCGTTACACCTTAGGGTCTCTGTAGGTGTAGAGATGTAGCTGTACACCGGGCTAGCAGCCAGCTGACAGACTGCTCAGCTCCGACAATACTTCACCCCCCCATGATGCATTTTAGTCGAGGTGACAGCGACACCCTTTCTGGAGGCTCAGATGGAAAATGTGTGTGTTTGTTGTGTGGGGGGTTATATTCAACCGATGTATGAGGGACGAGGTGGGAGAGGTAGGTTTTCCGCTCCAGTGAAGTCGGCCCTCCCGAGAGTTTAGTGAAGCTAGTCTCTCCCTGCTCGTCCTTAGAGAGACACCGACAGAGAGCAGGGCTCAGCTGTTGGGTTAGAGACACCTTGTCTCACTACTTGTTCTCTCTTCCGCCCCCCCAGGGAGGGGCTATACCTCCGTCTATCCATCCCGTCTGTCTATCCATTGCTAGGTCTGGTCCCTGAACTTTTCAGTCATGCCTCGATGAGCTCTCAAATGCTTTCCATACAGCCAGGTAGTGGGACTGGAATGAGCAGGAGGCACGAGCACTCAAACATATTTCTTCAAAAGGCCTTATGTCAGGGGACAAGAAGACCCTGTAAGGCTGGGCATGGGATGACCCGGCCAACGAGAGGAGTCATCAGGGATGGAGGAGTTGGGGCCCGTTCAGGGACCAGGGCACACCATCACGGCCTGAGGTGGTCTGTTTTTGGGGCGTGAGGTGGAGTGTGTTGATGATAACAGGCCCTGGTCATGGGAGCAGTTGGGATTCAAAGACTACAGAAAATGTTTGCTCATCAAGGTTGGAGGTTAGCATAGAAAGAGTTGTATTTTTGGTGTTTTGGCGATTTAACCCTGGACATAGACATAAGCCCAGAGACAGTTACTGTTTTTGAGGAAGTATTCTGAAAATGCTGAGATCCATTACCAGTCAAAAAAATGCATTAAAAAAAACAATCTTCAAATACAAAAATCTCAGGCAGAACAGCACAGTATATATTTCCTGCCTGGCACTGAAGTCAAACCCACACAGAAAGAACATCCATCCATAAATGGATCATCATTTTTGGTTTGATTATACTCTTAATTAATCAAATATGAGCATGTTCTGACAAAAAAACGAAACTGCATGAAACACATGGCATGTGTTGGGGTTCCAAGCCTGATGCAACGCCACAGCGTCTTACACAGGATAAGCGAAAGTAGGAGACTATGGTAAATATAAGAACTAACTACTTGGTACTGATAGAATTACATTACTTGGGTTTGGAGCACTCATACTCTACAGGCAATAAATGAAGCCTAGTATTTTGCAGCGATGTCAAATCAGCCATCCTTCTACAGTATATCGGGTCCAGAAGTACAACCAGAAATGAATAATACTATTGTCTGCAACCACAGCGAGGTTGGTTCTTCCCTCGGTAGAACCATTAAAAAGACTAGAAACATAGCCTTACTTTATCATCCATTTTAAAATGAATGTGACCACATTTTACTACAGAATGATGATAAAAAATAAATAAACATAAACTAACGATTGAAAACATAGTGTGTTTATGAAAAGGTTAACAACATAATGAAATCAAAATGTTCACCCCAAAAGCCCATCGAGTCCCATTGAGATTATAATGTCTTGCAAACAGTATTAAAGGTGATATAGTGACATTTGCTGGCCATTATTTGGAACAGCAGCTTCAACGAGAACCAGGTAATTTCCAGCTATCCCCTTGATACGGTAGTTTCAATTTTGTTTATGCGGTTGTGGTATTATTTACAACGTTGTGTTGTAGAGGACCTCAGAGAGGCATGAAGTAAAATATTTTCCCCCTCAATGCTCAGACGTTTGACTACGTAAAAAAAACATTGGTTGCGCTGTGAAAGGTCAGCACAAACGGGTTTGTGTTACCACTACAGTGCCTGCCTGGTTCGAGGCAAGTTCTATCTAAAGAGGTCGGGAAGCGAAGACCATACTTCCGTACTGCGGTTGCTCCCTGGGAGGAAACGGACATGCACAATGTGCATGTACAACGTCCTGGTCTCCATTGCGCATGTCTGTTTACTCCCAGGGAGCAACCGCAGTACGGAAGTATGGTCTTCGCTTCCTATCCTTGCTCTTCTATCCTTGGTTCGAGGCAGTCTATTTGTCCATTTCTCACTCCTCACCTGCTTTTCCTCCTCCTCTTTGTTATCTCCACTCTTCTCCCTCACGGTGTTTGAGGAGGGAGCGGCTGTGGAGTTGGACAGACCCTGCGCCTGCGTCTGGGGCCCAGTAGAGGGCAGCGACAGAGGGGACACCAGGGGCGGCTGCACCTTGCTCAGGATCTTGGAGCAGAGGCGCAGGCAGTGGGTGAGCTCGTCGAGGCCCAGCGTCTGGAGGTGTGAAGTGAGCGCGGCGACCATGCGTAGCAGCAGCTGGGGAAGGTGCTCTGTCTGGATCTCTATGTAGGTCTCCTGGATGAGCGCATGGAGTATAACAACACTGTGAGTGAGTCATGTCGACAGACCTGCTGGGCATTAGGGAGTATGTAGCCTCGGAAACCCAGACTTTTTTTAGGGAGGAAAAGAAAGGTCTGGGGCTGACTCCACCTAAATTTGGCATAAAGTTGCGCTGCGCATTGCTCACTCTTTGCCGATTTCTGATCGCCTATAGACCTTATTAAATTGACGCAGACACGCACACACGTACGTCCACACACTCCTCTCTCTCTGTCGCTCTAATTAATTAGTATCATGTCGCGCAGGTGCGTGTCGTTTCTCCCGGCTGATCCGATCCGGCCGGCAGCCAGAAAAGACAGTGTTGGGATCCAGTCTAGGGAGTATGTGACCCTGACAGGAAGCATATGTACTGCATGTGCACTGTTTTGTGAGTGCACTGCAAAGTGTGCAATATACCACAAAACAGTAGATCTATGATCAGTGCACAGTAACATGCTCTTTATTGCCGATTCTACAAAATGTCTAATCTAAATCCTTACAGTTTTCTGAAAAACGTATGTTTCAATGTCATAGAAACTATGACATGGTTCTCCAATCTGGGAACCCATTGGCAGTCTGTCGCGAGAGGCTAGTAGTTCTCAAACTTGTGTCAAGGACCCCCAAAATTACATGTATTTGGCCGCGGACCCCCCATGCTCCAGGTAACCCCAGAAGCAAAACATTTTGTTAAACATTTAACAAATTATATATATTCAAACATTTGCAGATCTACAAGCTCGTAGAGGGACACGAAGGGACACCCTATGAGCTTGTATATCTGTTATTTTAAATAGCCAAAGTATAGAATAAGGCCAAAATATAAAATTACATGCATTCCCGGTTTTAATGGTTTAATTCACACATTTCTTTATTTTATTTTTTTACCTCTTAGAGTTAGAAGTCAACACCGAATCCTCAGTGTTAACTAATCCATTTCTTTGTTGTTTCTTCATGGTTAATACTTAGGGTTATTTTAAATGCATCATTATTAATTAGCCTTTATAGCTTTCTAACAATGTTTCAGAACAAAATAATCTCCCTGACATGAGTATAAAACACATGTTAACGTGTACTGTACACAGTAACATCATGTTCTTCTTTTTAAGAGTACAGCTACATCTGATGTTACCAATACAGCTAATACAAGTGTAGACACTTAGTTAATAGTATTGTCAACACTTGCTTAAGACTTTTCTTTTATCTATAATTTGTGATCTTTAGAGAACAGCATAACACAAATCAGAACTGGTGTTACTTTGCACTTTAAATAAGTTGTTACTACATTTTATCTTGAGTTTTTAAATGGACAAACATGTACACAAATGAAAAAAGAAAAGTAATGAAAAGAATGAATCCAAGATGCTTGAACAAAATGAGCAAAAAAAAAAAAAAAAAAAAGAAAAAAGAAAACTCATGTCTTAAATAACGTGAGCAATGTGGAAGCAAATTACTACATGCATGCAATGCAGACAGAACATGTACATACATACACTGTGCTGAGATGTCATATCCACAACATCCACACCAAGTAGACATAGAAGGGTTTCCACCACCCATTACTGTTGCCTTCCCATTGCCCAATTCTTGTGATGATGGGATCATCGTTTATTTTTTTATTTTGGGCACTGAATTAGCTACTTTCAAGCTGACTTCCCTTTATTGAGCATGTCACATTATAGGCGAGAAAGAAAAAAAAGCCAACTAATAAAAAAAAAAGGCCAAATGAAATCAGCCAATCAACCGGATGTCTAAAGCCCTAATCACACCAAAGGGTCACCGTGCAACTCCTTGGGTCCAAACGGTTGCAAGGAGTTGCATGGTGACCCTTTGGTGTGATATGGTCCATTGAATTCCATGCGTTAAATGAATCGCTTGGGGACAACGTGCAGCAACGTGCAACAAGACATCACTGCAGGGACATGCGCTAAAACAGTCTTGACCCTTTGGTGTGATTGGGGCTTTAAGGAAAGCACAGCAAGAATGGGTATGAGCACATTTACGCTTCCATGAGATTCAAAAGGACGCAGAGCTGCCTGGCTTCTTTGGTGGTTTTTGAATTGAAGTCAAGGGAAAGTAAGCTCCACCCGCGTGGCACAATGCCGCGGAGGCAAGCTTCCAGGAAACGCTTGTTTCCGCGGAATTGTGCCGTGCGGGTGGAGCTTATTTTCTATTGAGACGCCTGTGTAGAAAACCGGAAGAAGCCGGCAGATCCGCATCCTTTGGAAGCTCATGGAATCGCAAGTGTGCTCAGACGTTATGGTGGATGGGGGTTTTATGGGGGATGTTTGGCGTGATGTTGCAGACATGTTATCGCCGCCTCAGTGAAGCAGGGTGAGGTGAGGAAGCAGGAAAGAGCAGTACTTTACCTGACAGATTACCCTCATGCTTCTAGTAGGCTTCAAGGAGAGAGAGCACAGAGTTTGAACAGACAGGAGCAGAGCATAAGGACACACAACACACTCTGTATGCAGAGATAGACGCATACAGTTCTGTAGTACACGTGCATTCTGCCCCCCCCCCTCACTCGCTCACATTCAGCACTCTCTCCGTCTTGCATGCGCACACACGTGCGCACAGCCGCATACACACACGCGCACACAAACGCACACGCACATACACACAAACGCACGCAGGTGCACTCACACAAGGGAAACGGCACGCTGCGACACCAGATTCACATTTCCTTGAAGAGCTCTCTGGTCCTGAGAGAACATATTTCTTCTTGATCGCAAGTAGTTTCACGTCGCCAGATGATCATAGATCTCTGCCTACTGATACTGTGCGTCTGGAGACATCAAATTCAACGAATGGGCTAAAACTGCGTTGAAAAAGTTCAAATATTTTTTGTTTAATAACAGCATTGCAGAACCAATGCAAAGGCTTTAGGTCGGTCCTTAATATTGGGATTTGGGTTGGCGTGCCGTGAGGTCTTGCAGTGTAGGTAGGTTGTTGTAGCCCATATATTGAATTTATGTTTCCCTAGACAACATATTAGTAGGCGGGGACCTCTGATTATCGGGCTACGTGACAGTAGACTGCAAGAAGTGTGTGAGAATGAGAAACAGGAATAGTGAGAAAGAAACAGGATAGAGGGAGAGCAAGAAAGAGGACGGAGAGAAAGGAAGAAACAGGATAGAGATGAAACAAGAAAGAAAAGTGTGGTCGCTTGTTTCTCACCAAGGAAACAATATCCAGCAGGAAGTCAACCAGCTGACAGAATTCCACCAATGAGAGGTCTGGAGAATCTATGCTCCCAGCGTGCCGTGGCGCACATGGGCTGCCTTTCTCCGTCCTCCTGCAAAAAACATTCACACATGAGTAAAGACTGGTACCGTTATGTCACAATGGACCATTCACTAAGACCTACCCACTCTGGTGTGATGAACTCGGAACGTGGGCTTTAGAAGTTACTGGCACATACTGCTATGCACCCTCCCAAGCTTTATGCATGTGGAATCGGTTGCTGGTTCACTTCATAGTCACCATTGCGTTATCGTGATATTCCTATTCTTGCTATTATGTTGCAAATGATTGTGTGTGTGTGTGTGTGTCAGGCAAAATAACACCGACGGCTGTGACAGGGGTCCAATGGACCTGAACAATGACAGGAACAATGACCTTTTCTGTGGTATTACGGCCTTGTATGCTGTCTTTTAAAACTTTTTTAGCAGCGCAACCCAACTGAATGTTTAAAACCTGTGGAGGCCATCTGACAGGGTGGGGAGGGAGGAAGAGCATTGTGCTCGAAACGTCACTCTATTTTCTGATGCAATAAAACAAGGCATCAGTTACAGCATCAGAGCCTACAGTGTGCAAGCGTCTTTATTATTTTAGTATTTACTCAGTATCGCTCAGCACCTGCCCAAGTGTGGGTTGGATGTGCATATCTTTCTTTCCTCTTTCGAGGGATTGACATGCCTTATAATACATTTTTAATGAGAGGCGAGCAGGCAGGTAGGGAGGGAGATGCTGGCAATCCGACAAGGCGACAAGCGGGTTACAGGCCTGGCTCATGCACAAACCCGCTAGTGACAACAGTCGCAAATTATGTCAAGCTTTTTTTCTACACAAACGTTTGAACCTCCAGGTTCCAAGTGAGAACGCAGATAGCGTGTCGCCTCCTCAGAAAGCGCTTTAGGGTGAGATTTCTCTTATCACTTCCAAACAAACACACAGCCATGATGAATGATACTACGAACCTGCAGCATTCCTCGAACCAGCGAGCGATGTAGTCCCACATGTAGTACGGCTCAAAGGAGTTGAACAGCAGGTTGGCGGTCTTAATTAGCTCCGCCGTCTTCTTGTTCTCTCTTAGTTTGCTGAGGACGAAAAAAGTCACGGTTATCATCGCACCGCCTCAACACAGCAATCCACGTCAAAACAATGTGTCTGAATGCAGACTGGAACCTGCCTGCTGAGATGAGCGTGATCTTTGCTGAATGGACTCTGGGTGTGCAGGTCAAGTTCAGTCCGGCACTGTGTGTATAACGTCCGGAACACCTCGATCAACACGTCCTCCAGGATCGCTGGACCTGAAGAGACATGGCGGGGTATATGGAGTCAGTCTGTGCAGTGTCCAACTTAATTTTAAGTTTTTATTTATTTATTTTTCACCATAAAGCCTCTTGCACAATTTAACCCATTGCCCAGATGACATTTGTTAAAGGAATAACTCAACAGAATGTATCCAAATGTGAATCCATCCTGCGACAGATGGTTACCAGTCACCGGCCACTTTAGCCCATTATGTTCTGGCACTGCACAAAATTAATGAAATCTGATTGGCAAAGTGTATTAAAATCACTGCCTAATCAGTGTTTCTAGATTGAAGAAGAAATTAAGAACAATGTGAATGAAGACGAGTTTGTAGATCGGCTATTTTTGCTACGACAGTAACATGCAACGTGGCCCTCTGGAGTGGGGCGTGGAAATATAGTGGCCCTCTCCATCATCAAAGTTGCCCACCCCTGGAAGTAAACTTTACCTAGCTCAGGTTTGTCCAGTAGACTAGTGAGGATGTGGTTTACCTAGCTCAGGTTTGTCCAGTAGACTGATGAGGATGTGGTTTACCTAGCTCAGGTTTGTCCAGTAGACTGATGAGGATGTGGTTTACCTAGCTCAGGTTTGTCCAGTAGACTGATGAGGATGTGGTTTACCTAGCTCAGGTTTGTCCAGTAGACTGATGAGGATGTGGTTTACCTAGCTCAGGTTTGTCCAGTAGACTGATGAGGATGTGGTTTACCTAGCTCAGGTTTGTCCAGTAGACTGATGAGGATGTGGTTTACCTAGCTCAGGTTTGTCCAGTAGACTGATGAGGATGCGGAAAGGCTTGAGGTCATGCATCAGGACGCTCTCCTCCTCCCCACCACGGGCCTTCCCCTGCAGGATGCCCACCATCGCCTGACGCACGCACGCACACACACACACACACACACAGTAGACAATCAATTGCGATTAATGATTTAATTGTTTTTGCCATTGAACGTTGGAACATATGAATACAATTATAATTTATGTGTGTTTTTAGGCTATATACTCACAAATTGCACAGGGCAGATATGACAAAATACAGTACCGTTAACTCAAATATATTACATTCCCCAAATTAAGTGACATATGTAATTTTCTACTATAAGAAAGGCAGAAAAGGCTGATCTACAAGCTCGTTGTACACCTGTAGATCTGCCATTTCTCCAATTTTGGAACATATTGGAAGAGATCGGCGGACCCGAGAAAGGAGAGGCCATGGGCAAAAATAAAAGGGCTCCAATTTGAACCTTCTACCAAATGTACCCTTGCTGCACAAACTGGAGAGCCCAGAGTTTTGGGGAAACAACTTGGGAGAATACCTGCCCTTTCACACATGTCTAAGCTGTACCTGAACCAGCATGTCCTTGGAGTAGGTGTTGAAGTACTGTGTAGCGTATTCCTCCGGGTTGCTCTGCCTCGTGCTGCGCGGGCCTGTTCTCACGCCGTTGTTATCAAAACCTTCAAAGACAACACAATGACATACACCTGTACAGTGAAATACACAGAGATGCCTTAACACACAAACACACCCCCTACACGTACTGTACTGTATGTACAAACGTATATGCACATATTGTACACACAAAGCAAATGGTAAAAGCAAGAAAGACGAATGGAAGTCAATGAAAGAAATTCAGCTGTCACAATCATTATCCATCCTGTGCCAAGCAGACACTTACCAGCATTTTTCATCCATAACGTGCATGTTGCAAATAAGAGAAAAAGTAAGACAATGAACAATGCAACATAAACTACCGCATGATTTGAAGCTAAATACACCAACATGAAATCCAGACTTCTTCAAATGTCGCTCCTAAGCAGCAACACTGTGTGTGTGTGTGTGTGTGTGTGTGTGTGTGTGTGTGTGTGTGTGTGTGTGTGTGTGTGTGCGCGCTGTACCATACCTAATAGCCAGGCATACAGTCTGCGGTTGAGCGACATGTCTCTCCTCAAAACCACATGCATCGCTGCTGATAGGATCCGGATCATATCGGGGCGAGTTGCCTGAACCCAACAGAACAAACAGAATTATTTACTCCTTTCTTACACACTTTTCTCTCGCTCGCAATGCTTAACACTGCAAGCACTCTGCCAGCAGAGGGCAATGGTGCTTCAGCACCGTCCATTGACTCCCATGTATTTCTACTTCGCCTTCCAACCGCCACACACACAAACTTCCGGTTGTATTGTGTGAAGTGGCAGTGTGTTCCGGTCGCGTGGGTTGTTGTTATTCTCTCGTCGTGGATGGTGGTGTGTTGCCCGCCATGCGATCCGAAACGACAACGGGCGTCTAAAAGGACTATGGTTTTCAAGGGAACATGGCGCCAGGAGAAAACATTGGAAGATAATGGGCGGAGAAAAAAAAAGCGTTAATTTCAATGAGGCCGTAGCCACACGATCCCATGCCTGAAGGGACATAGCAACGTGCCTAGCAACCACTGGTGAGTTCAATCGTCTAGCTGTCTGGTTTAGATATAAAACAAACAACACGAGCCGGCGCGGCTTCGGCTACGAGGGGTAATAACTGTAACCCGCAGCGGTAAGCGTGTTAAGTTACAAATACGAATCAAGAATCTGTTACCGAATTGCCTTTTTCTTGCCTCAAATTTCAGAAGCTGACAAATGGGATAATTTGTGACAGTCGTATTGTATATTTAACTGCATACAGCAAAGCTGTCTGGTGTCATTATTACATTTGTCCAGTTTACTATGAAAACCTGCATCTCCCGTCAGTCAGTCAGTCAGTCAGTCACGCCTTGTGACACGCTCCATAATCCATATAATACAGAATTCATTCCATATGTTGATCTGACCTCATCCTCGCCCTCAGGGCGCCTTACTGGTATTTATTAATCATGAATCATACTGTATGTTGTTTAACATGAAAGACTGCTAGATAGATAGGAGACCCAACATTACAGAGGATGCGCTCTAAAAGTGTTATAAAAACACATTTTTCATTCAAGTTCAACATTAAATCTCCATGCAGGGCAGCAGTATAGTTCAAGCCTGCCTCTGGATATCCTGATGTCCTTACCTGACTCATGTGGAAGGGGAAGCAGAACAGAATCAGGTCAAGAGTGCTCCTCTGGACCAAAACACTGGAGTCCTGGACTGAAGTGCTCACTGCCTCCACCTGTAGGGAAAAGGACATTTTCATAGATAGTACATCAGGGGAGTTAACATTTAATATGTACGTCTAAACACGTACACTTTGCATTCTGTAAAGCATTCACAAACTATGAAAAATCTAAATCTGCATTCGAATACATCATTTTAAAATGTTAAGACCGGTTCCAAATGTGATGGAACTGATTCCGGTTCTGGACCTGAACCCTACTCGTGGCCAGGTCAGTCTTCTTGTACTTCTTGTGCGTTTGTGCACCAGGGATAATAGAGCCCCTGCTTGTTGTACTACAATATTGATACTGTACTTGGCACCAGTGTATCGATTCGATAACATATCACAAGAGTGAGTATGAGAAATTGATAGCGAAGAATTTCTTTGTCCGGTCCCTACTTATGAATGCATTAACGTTCTAGTAGGATAGACTGTAATGTAAAAAGTGATACGATAATACAAGCTTATTATTAGAATATGACCACGGAGAAAACAGCCATGTTCAAAGCATGCTTTAACGTCTGCCATACATCTTATCAAATCAAACTTATTTATAGAGCACATTTAAAACAACCAATGTCGACCAAAGTGCAGTACAGTTCATGGCAAATACAGAGACAAGCAAGAAAATACAAAATGCAAACAAGAAAGAAAACACAATAAAAAGAGAATGGTTGGTATAAAACAAGACACACAGAAAAGGCAAGATAAGAACTAAGAACTAAGAAAACCAAGATAAAACAAACAAACATTATGTGAAACTTAGGTGGAATTAAAAGCCAATGAAAATAAATGGGTCTGAAGAGGAGACTTAAAAACAGTAATAAACAGTAATATAATAGAAACGAGTCTATTACCTCCACAGAGTTCAGTATAGATAATGCATTGTCTGAAACGTACCATGAGCTCAATGTCACTGCCCATCACGTAGAGCTGGTCCTCCATAGAGAGCTTGCGATTGAGGTGCAGCAGGACAAAGGAGACCCCGGGCAGCCGCACGGCGGGGCTGGTCAGGATGGAGCCCCACAGGGCACTGTAGCAGGCCGACTGCTCCACGGCGGCAGCCACCTTCTCCAGCAGGGTGTTGGTCCTGGAGAGGAAAACAGGCAGCCAGGCCAATGGCCAGCACAGTAGTTTGTATATTGTGTACGGTAATACGCAGTGTTTTGGATGTTGTACCATGGTCAGAATCCCAAACGACAAACGGTGGTCAATTAAACACAGAGCAGAGTAGGCGAGTAGCAGCATCGAGCCATATTCATGCAAAAGCATGTAGTGCTTGTGTTTATACCTCTTCGAATCAGAAAGAAACATGTTGTATGAATAGAAGTGAAACAAAACAAAAAACGTCTGGATAAATGGCTTGTGAACTTGCATAATTCCACTGGATAGAGCAGAACCTGAACATAATGTTTCAGAACCTTTCATGAAAGGTTTGTATTAAACGTTGCTTTATTCTCTAAAATAAGCAGTTTTTTGTTGTAATGTTATCTTCGTTATCCCTGGAAGTGGAAAACAGTATGAGACATCTGTGATGAGTTAATGTGCAATGCCGTGTCC
>OOFJ01140512.1:11688-28801 GCA_900323375.1 Benthosema glaciale
AAACTGCTTATTTTAGAGAATAAAGCAACGTTTAATACAGAACCTTTCATGAAAGGTTTGTATTAAACGTTGCTTTATTCTCTAAAATAAGCAGTTTTTTGTTGTAATGTTATCTTCGTTATCCCTGGAAGTGGAAAACAGTATGAGACATCTGTGATGAGTTAATGTGCAATGCCGTGTCCTATTTGTCGTTAATGTTTGATAAGACGTTAAAAGTTTACTAATCTCACAAAGACTGTTCCATATCATATATAATGTCTTTGTTTACCCTATTTTTTTATTTTTCCTTTCTGTAAAGGAAAGCAATGTTTGTGTTTCCATTTCAAATCAACTTCACATTCACAGGTGAGTGTTGCCCCCAAAGAATTGCAGTTAGATTTGTGCATAATGCATTATAGACATGGGGTGCATAGGAATGTTACCAAAATAACAGAGTAAACATCAAATATCTAAAAAGAAAAAACTACCAACTGCATATTACGTTTCCAGTGCAGACAGAGTTTCTTAGTCTCTTGTACAATAAGAGACATATCAAATAGCAGCAGATATCGAATGCATAATATGTATGTATGAATTGCATTAACAGTCAGTTATAGTATAGTATAGTAGTTAATGACAATACCATTGTAATGGAAGCATGTAAGGGGGCTCAAGGCTCATTCATAGTTAGATTTTTAATGACCACCGTGACCACCGAAACGGTGGTGAGTAAAAACAGAGAGCAGGGCTGGAAACAGCGGTGTGGTGCGTTGGTTGAGGTGATGTGAGGTCATGTTGTAGTTTTCGGTGGTCGCGGTGGTCATTAAAAATCTAACTATGAATGAGCCTTCAGTGCATATTCAGGAGCCTGATGGCCTGGCTGTGGGAATTGTCCTTTCTGTGCTGTCTGCTCGTTGGCATTTGATACAGAGATATTGCCTGCCTGACAGTAGCAGCATGAACAGATTGTGGCTAGTGCGGTTAAGTGTCTTTGATAATCCACTTTGCCTTGGCTACGGTCCATTTGCTTTATGATCAGCTCAGACATTAGGCTGTCCACATCTTTGAAGTGGATAATGTAGAGTGTCCTCGTACACTAAACCTTGGATAACAGAATATATTTAAATATATAGACACACACACACACACACACACACAGACAGTACGTATGCACACAGAATGCATGTGAAAAAGGTAACACGATTACTGAATGTAAATAAGGTTAGCACTCCCCAATGTGTAAATTCCACCATGCCTCGTGCTTATAGCAGCTTATGCTAAAACTAAGAGGTTGTTGCCATTGCATATGAAATGACTTCAGTAGAGACCTTTTTACTCTTCTCAGACTGCCTGGGTTCAGTACTGTGTACAAAGATGCTGTACACAGGGAATTCCCTGGTGAAGGCTTAACCGCCAAAACGTTGGATATTATGTCTTAACCTGCTGTCCTAAATAAAGTATTGGCACTCAGGCTATCAGCGTGTGCTTTCTTGCATTGTCAAGATCCCAGTTTGGGTTCAGGACTGTAACACAGTTGGCAGCGTGGTGTCAAGACTAAATTAGTCATGCAGCCACTCATTAGCAAGATGTATACTGGCTCCGAAAGCTCACATATACTGTATTATTCATGCAAAATTGCTATACTTGTTTTGATTTCTTTTTACATCATGGAATAATATTTTCTATCTGATGGATATATGGCCCTGGTTGTTCTTACCTGTCATAATACTCGGAGCCCTCCTCCAGACCCGGCAGCACCCCAGTGAGGAGCCCCTGCAGGCCTGGTTTCAGGGTCTTCCCCAGAGGCAGGTAATAGGTCTCGTACAGCCCCAGCAGCACTGGCTTCACAGACATAGCAGCATTGGAGAGTAAAGGGAAGAGCCCCGAGCTGTTGACACGGGACAACAGAGAGGGGTAGATGCACTGGTCAATTTTCACATACTCATAATTTATCGTAACTAAGGCCTGATTTACACTGGCAGCCAAATCTATCCTGAATCAGATCTGAGCTACTTCAGGATTGAAATCCGATTGGTCTAAATGAGTCATGTGACCATTTAAACCAATCAGATTTCAATCCTGAAGTGTCTCAGATCTGATTCAACTATTGAGCTAACTACTAAGGGCTCAGCATGTGGCTCAAGCACACTTCAACAAAATGTCAGTAGGAAATCAGGAGCAAACCAGGAACCTCCCGATTCCCAGGTGAGACAATGCTTTGAAAGCCACATGCTTAAAACATGAAGTCTGCAAAGGAATACTGAATCATCAGGAACATTTGTTTTGTTAGGATAAAACGGTAATGACCAGCAAAAAACTCAATGTTAACTAATTTTGTCAACATACTACAGTAACACCAGAAAACTGTGTCCAATTAGCCATAGATAATAATAACATAGTAATACCTGTAAAGAAAAAGGTCTTTAGCCAGCCTCTTGGGTCCAATGATCTTGAAGATGATCTCGTAGGTCTCCAAGGCCTTGCGGTGGACGCCGCTGGGCAGGGCTGGGTGAAGGCATTGTGCCAAACGCTTGCCTATTGTCAGCTTCTTGGGAACAACCTGGTACTTGGCATTGTTCTGCAATACCTTTGGCAGAAAAATATGTACAGTTAACAATGAGAGGAATATCCTAAGCAATAAGCATGGTCAACAGTCTTCCTCTTTGTCTTAGTAGAGATTCGTAGACAAACTTTTTACTCCTCCTACAGACGCTTTATGTAACTACAGGTAAGCGTTACAGGCAGTGTTCGGTGTGCTTCCTAACGGTTTTCATATTAGGGCTGGAGCTGTACGGATTTCTTTATGGATTTTTTTCATAGAGCACTTACAGGCGGCTGCAATTTCAAACTGGCCCCTGTAAAAAAGTTAAAGTTCCCCCCTGTTCTACTGCTCATGTATTCCCTGCATATTTGATGTGTATTTGAATATTCTATTTTGAATAGATGTGTATATTTGTTATGTCTTTAAAACTCTTGATGAATTTTAAATGGAAAACCCTGATGTAAACAAGTCTTATAGTGCTTTTTCTGGTTTTATAGCCATTCTACAAACTGACTGTAAATACAATTGTCAATCAATCAAAAGACCATGTGGTCAAATAGCTGTGATTAAACATCCGTACCTTGTTGAGTTTTCCCAGCGCAGAGATAAGATCGGCCCATTCACTTGAGTACTCAAAGTTCTTGAGGGCCTTATCCACAGCTGCCACATAGTTCCTGTACTTGGAGTCACTGAGCAGCTCCACTTCCTCTGCATTCATCCTCCTGAATGATAATGTTACTGCTCACCAGGCTCACGTACGCACATCACAACTACAACAAAGGGAAACAAGAGAACAGGGAAGGGACAGAGTGGGAGAGGCAATGGGAGGGAGGGACAAAAGATAATTACGGTATGGTTCAGGTAGGATTATGGTTTTCGCGCTTGCTTGTTGGGTTTAAGATCTCATAGAGCAGTGGTCTTCAACCAGTGGTCCGGGGACCACCAGTGGCCCTTGAGGGGATTCCAGGTGGTCCCCAGCTAAATGATGGAGAGTTGGTAACCAAATTGATCGTTATAGATCTTTAACTCTTGAGTGTAAATGAACGGGTTCATTTGGTTTCATTTTACGCTCTCAAGAGTTACAATTGTGTTAAGCATCTGCATTACTTAATTTACAAGAAGTCTACACAATTAGAAAATGTAGAAGAATTGTAATTGTTATTTTGATCAACGCTTGCCTGTTTTGCCTTATTGTGGACAAAATCGTATCCAACGGCAACAAAATATTATTTCGTTTTGGGCCTGAGAGGCTAAATGTCATCAAACGGTGGTCCGTGGCTCAATTGCTGAATAAATAATGGGCCTTGATGTGAAAGGGGTTGAAAACCACTGTCATCGATTATGTGTCTAAGATCTTTGTTATATTCACACAGAATATTCCACAAATGTACTTGTACCGACGCAGCAAATAAATAAATACATCAATACTGTAGATCGTATAGTCCTCTACTTGCACCTTTGATACTTTGAACTACTTGTTTCGGCCTGTAAGCAATTGTTTTCTTCTCTGTATGTTCTCTGTTTATTGACAAAGTAATATAAATCAGGAGGAGCAAAGTCTTATTAACTACATGAACTTGAACTTGAACGAAGCCTATCGTCCCTATTCTGGGGGCGAACAGCCGACAAAAATAACAGATCAACAAGCTCACAGCGCAACGTGTTTTGAGCTTGTGTTTTTGTTGTGAGAATGTATCCATTTTTGGAGGCCCACAGGGAAATCCAGTCAATTAAGGAACAGTAAATAACCATATTGCATGTACAGTACAATAGTCTGAGAAAAAACACCACTGATGAAATGCCATTTGAAACAAATCTGTCTGGAGGGAGGTCAGAGGAAGAGAGATGCCTTCCTCAGACAATGCTGATAATCAAGTTAGCCAGAGTGCCCCTGCAGCGCGCCGCAGTACAACAATCCCACCCTTTCACCCAAGGGACTGATGTTTATAAAACGTTCGCCCAGCTGGCCAAGAAGGCTGAATTCCTGAGGATGATAAGCAGTGGTGGAGGGACAGTCATGGGATGGGCATGGGCCTGTGTGGTACGTGTAACATCACATCACATGACAGGCCTGACAACCGCACAATGAAATGGGCTCTTGTTGGTGTGAAGGCTGAAGTGATTATAAGTCCAGGTGGCTGGAAGGAAACTAAGCCAGCTTTGCTTTTTGGATCATATAGAGGTGTGTAGTGTGCTAGTGTCTGGCGGCTGGCCTATCACACCCATGCTAATAAGCCAACATGAACATTAATAACACATTATAGAGATGTTTTAGAGAGCTGGCCTAAAACTAAAGACAAAAAAAGTTATGATCAGTAATATGGTGTGTTTAATAACACTCATTTAAATCTATAAACTGTGCAGTGCGTCAAGCCACTGTATAATCATGTAAATTATCTATATAGAAATCACTCACTAGAGAGAGAGACTGTAATGTACCCTAATGTACACAACGCACCTGCTGTATACAGGAAGTCTGACGTCACCTGGGCACCTGTCATTTGCTGAGCTAGGCTGAGCTGTAGGCCTTTACTGGAGCAAACTATAACTGACTGACATACGCACACAGATACTGTACAGATAAAACAAACATGCCTTACAAGAATAACCAAACCCGACGGTCAAACCAATGAATGGATAATCCAAACAATACTGCTCTATAGGACTCCTAAATATGAACGCATCACCTGATGCGAGAGCTAATGTTTAGCCATACAGCAGCCTAGTTGTACTGTCTTTTTTATAGCCAACATTGCAGTGCATTCATATTACAGAAACGATGGAAGAAAGAGCATATGGACGCCTACCGTCGGTGGCTATTGTCATTCGGCTTGGTGGAGCACAACGTCTGACAGCGACATCAATATGAGCAGCTATACTGTAGGCTAACGACGTTAGCAGACATCTATCTATGGACTGATGCTGATGAGGCTGGGCCCCCTGCTCTCTCTCCCTCTCGTCTTCACAAGCAGCTGTACTGTACACCACTCAACTAGTCAACTCATTATGGGTTATACGTACATAGTTACTGGAATTCTACATATTCCTTTGATATCTCAAGATGTATTTCATCTTTTCGCTAAATGTAAGAATGAATAAAAACAACTTTGGACCGCCACAGTGGCTTCCTGAAGACCTGAACACAGCAGCAGTACAAAAGCCTATAAACATTACAGACTATATAGCCCCATAGCCCGGATGGACGGCCGCGTTGTGATTGGCTACTTGGTTGTGTCACTAAGGCAACCATGTGACGTGATTCTCTCAATTTCTTTAATCATAAACATAACATTCATCATACGTATAATATCGACTCCCATTTCACAAAATCTTGTCTGTGTGGGTCTCCGAATTAAGCTAAAGCCTAATTTCTTTAGATTGCCCACGTTAGGAACAATTTGAAATAATAAATTAACATTTGACTGAGATAGTTTTTAGGTACCTCTCACACCAAATACTTGTCTTTACCTTATTCTAAATTGAAATTCTATTATTCTAAAATCATGCAACTTCATTGTGGTCCGGCGTCCAGTCCACATACTTATGATCATCACAGGAATGTGTCTTAGTGTTACTGTATGGTTTGTTTGATGTGACAACATCAAAGTCAGCCGTCCTTCCAAACCATGGGATGTTGTTAGACTCCGTGACCCGCAAGCGCCCCCCCAAACGCAGATCTACAAACTTAACCGCGCGTCGCATTGCAACCATAGACCACGCCATAGATACACTGTGTTCGCTTGTAAATCTGTGTGTTTTTACAGCACCGCTGAGCTCCCATCCCATCCTGCACGTTCCCCTCAGTCGTCCGCCAGCCTCGGAATAAACAGGTTCCGACCTCACGAGCGGTCTAATGAATTGTTTTTTTAGTCAAATACAATTACATTCCATTTTGAGTTGTGTTTGAATTATTCTATCTGACTGACACGTATGTGTCCAAACACATTGTTGCCCTGTCTCTCTCGTGACTCGTGTTGACACATTATTGTTGCAGACTACACGTGTGTATTTCCCCCCACACCTCTGGGACTGGGACTAATCATCATGTCAGCCAAAACAAAAACAGTTGGCTTTTTCCTAGAGCTCAGGAAACGACTACAAAGCGGTCTTCTAATTGTCGGGTAAGTTAACAACAATAATAATAATAATAATAAAACCTAGTAGTAACGTTGTTCTCTTGTATTGTAGCCTTCTAAGCTAAGCTAACAGCAGTTCTGATCAGGGAACTGTCTGGAGGAAAAGTATAACAAAATCAATGAAATGAAACAAACAGATGGATGAACGCATGTTTAATATTCATTACTTTTACACTAAAAACGAAATCTGGATTTCTTAATATATGCACTGCCCTGGCTGAGAATTATGAAGTCGGTGCAGCACTGCAGTACTGCAGTAGCTAAAGCATGAGCTAAAGAAGATGCACCCATCACTGAAAGTGTTGGTAGTAAAGCTGGAGCACCAGCAGATGGTGGTGTTGTTATTACATATCAGAACAGTTTAGGTTTTTTTGGTGGAAATACATGACCACTTAATAGATGTTTTTATTTACTACATTGACATGAGAAAATAAATAAATAGATGTTTTTATTTACTACATTGACATGAGAAAAAAAAATGTTTCGATACATATTATACATAGATGCATTCGAGATTTGGTATTGGGAGAAATTAGTAAGTGTGTGTGTGTGTGTGTGTGTGTGTCGTGCATGCGTGCGTGTGTGTGTGGCGTGCCTGCCTGCCTGCCTGCTCGCCCTGTCTTCCAGGAAAGACGTGGCTGGTGACCCTCCTGAGGTGCGTGTGACAGCGGGAGATTCGTCCCTCCTGGTCCTGTCTCCTCGAGCCTCTGTATGCTTTGAGATGCCAGCAGGAGTCAGCTATGAGCCGGGGTCCAGCATCCAGACAGCCGGAGGGGAGTCATCCAGGGACGAGATACATTTTAGACTGCGCATCAACATTGACCAACACTCGGATGAGGGTAATAATCTTCTTATTAAACCCATTAAAACCGGGAAAGCATCTGCTATTTTTGAATAAGCAAAGTAACAAATAATGCTTTTTTATAATGTCATTTTAAGAAATATTTTTTACTTTGGTTATTCAAAAATAGCAGATCTACAAGCACGGTACAAAGCCTTTAGCTCTGCTATTAAAAAACAAACAAACATTGAGACAATTTGTGCAAATCTTGAATAGTGAATAGCGAACATTTTTAACTCAAATTTTTGCTTTTGGCAGTCCCTGGAACAAAATATTTTTAGATGGGGAGTCGGGGGTTCAAATACATATCATTTTTGGGGGATCCTTGACATGAAGTTTGAGAACTACAGATAAAGCAACATACCTGTTTCTGAAAGCTGATTTAGAAGATTCTTGTTGAATCGGCCTCAGGTCTTAATGGACCACTTTTCTTCATATAATTGGTCCTCACTAATGTTCATGATAAAACAGCGCATTCTTTTCCTACGCAGTCTGTGTCTCATAGGAGGGCTGTTATGTGGGCAGTTCAGAAACCCGTCGTCCTCCATGCGCATCATCGATGGGGAATCTATGCTATTAGAAACGTCAGGAAACTGCAGGAAGCCATCGTTCTCACGATAATAAAAAATATAAATATTTTTTCAAAAGAATATTGTTTAAAAAAAATCTGCCTAACGATGATGCGCATGGTGGATGGGCCCTCCTATGAGAGACAGACCGAGTAGAAAGAAATTGTGGTATTTTATCATGAACATTAGTGAGGACCGATTATATGAAGGCAGGTTGAAAAGTGGTGAAGTGGTCCTTTAATAGGTTAAAGCACATTTATACAAAGTTATGCTTTGCCATCCGTATTTACAGTCCTTTTTGTGCTGTGATGTACAAAGTCTTCCGACTATTTGTAACTATTTTGAGATTGCGCTCCCTTCTGGTTTATTGACGTTTTTATGGTCATCTGAGACAGTGAATGAGGGCTTCTGCCCTCTGGAGTCTCCTCATCCCACACATCTGATCTGACTCACTGTTTCTCAATACCAAGAATGCAAAGAACAGACTTCCTCGCAGAGAACATTCTGCTCTAATTAGCTGTGCATGTTTAATTCAAAAGAGCAAGACCTCACATTTAAACTTATTATAATTTGAGATTTTTGTATTAGCTTTTGCTTTTATTTTTATTTTTTAAGCAGATTTTAACTGTTTGCTAGTTTAATTTAAAGATGGAGTGCCATGATTTTTGTACTTTTTCTGTTTTGCATGTGTCTATGGAGTTAACATTACCCTAATACACCCCCAGGTGTGGTTATAATATTCAAATATGTGTTCCCGGTGTATTTTTGGTTTCTTCCTGAAAGCTGCAAGCCTTTGAGTCAAAAGGCCCAATCGAAATAACACCATGCATACCTAATGAACTGGTGGGTGTGGCCACATAAAAACATAATTTGAACACATCTTCCTCCTAGTATAATCATAGTGCCTGATGATCATGTTTTAGGAGGGAAGAAAATCACGGCACTCCATCTTTAAACTTGACTATTCAAAGGCGTAGTTTTAGTGTAGTTTAGTGTTGTTGTTGTTTTTTTACTGTAATATAGCTTATTTGTCATCAGTGGATTTCAAAATGTTTGCATGGCTACAGCTAGAAAAGTATACTCCAAGCTGGGTTGTCTACCCAGGAAACGCAATCTTTTGAAGCCACTCGTAGCCAATTGAAACGCAATCTGACAAACCTGACTGATAAATCTTGATTTGATTACATGACTCCTCCAGAGATAATGTGTTCTTCACAAATGGCAGAGGGGGAAAAAAATATTGTACAACGTACGGTTCAAGAATTATAGGCCAAAATGTGAAGTGGGCTGGGCTTTTATTTGAGCTCATTGTGAAATATATTCAAAGTACGGTACATTCCACTGAGGATGATAAAGGAACAATTATTCTACCCAGTGGAAAGGTCAGAATCACAACCGTCTGTGCCTGTATCACTGTGCTAGTGTGCTTCCAGACTTGTTTTATGTTGGTCATTTACAATCACTCCCACCAACTTTTTGCCCTGAGAGAAAGCTACGGTGAATCACATCCGGGGGAGTTTTCATTGACAAACCCAATCAAACGGGGATCAATTGCGTAGTTGCTGCCTTCCCCATCCAGTATTTCATCAGCTTGGTGCTCCAGTATAAGCTTAACACCCTCTCGCTGAGTTTGGCTTGTTTATTTGTTTGTGTTTTCCTCAGAGGCTTCAGTCGATGTGATCGAGAGACTGCGGGTGAAGGAGACTTATTGTTTCTATTGCCAGGGCTGCAAGACCAGGCTACTTGAAGACAGGTGAGGCTGCTGATGAGAATCAGGCTTATTTATGACTTCCCCAGGAAGAGAAGCACAACATATTTGACGGATGTCTTGGAGCCGTGGATGAAAGCCCTGGGTTCAACTGAGGCCGGTGTTATACTGTGTTGATCAATGATAGTGAATTATACTCTGTATTGGCCAGTCAGATAATTATTCGCATGATTGCCATAATTATTCGCATGATTGCCATCTTTAGATTTATAATTATTCGCATGATTGCCATCTTTAGATTTAAATGTCTCCCAGTAGCAAGAATCCCCTTTTTAGTGTGATAGAATTGTGTATAAAATTGAAAGCTGATAAGGAAAATGTTTGAGGTTGGAGGAAATAGTGTCTCATGCAGTACTTGTAGGTCATTGAAGTTTGAAGGTCTAAATGCATTACAATTTGTGAAACAGTCAGAATATAGAATGTCTATTATTAAGTACAGTGAGTCAACCTTATGTTGGTGTGTAGTTTGAGGGTTGTTTCCCACAAAATGAAAACCTGACCATGGGAAACAAAAGTTAAGTAATATTCAGGACAATCGTACTATTGCTCTTCCATGAAACAGTTCCATACTAAGAAATGCTCTCCATTCTCATTAATTTGGTGAAGTCATTCAGTTTCTTTGAATGAACCAGAAGGGGCTTAGATTTTGATTGGTGATATGAGCTTGTGCCCTAATGAACACAACTGTACTTTGCCAGCATACCCAGAGTATTATAATAGATAGAAGCAAATATTGCCTTATGCCTTATGAATAACTTGTTATTTAATTCCCTTTCACTGCTAAGGGTGTTTAAGCGAGTGCTCCCTCTTCCTAATGGCAACTGGAATGCCATTGTAGATGACTGGTGCTGCCACCCAGACCCATTTGCCAACAACAAGAAGTTGCTGCCCCGTCCAGAGGACTGTTTACTAGGTGACACCTTCATCCTTCTGGCCAGGGACGGCGGCTGTGAAGAGACGCTCACCCAGGAACAAGGCCCTGTTGGCACAGAAGCCAGCCAGGATCCAAAGGTGAGAAACACTGTTTTAACCAGATTCTACAAATGCCTTCTAAATTCTGACAGTTTTCTGGAAAAAAAAGAAGTTTCTATGTCAGTGTGTTCTCAAACATTTTCATGTCAAGGACACATAAAAATATATGTAATTGGCCACCGACCCCCATCTGAAAATATGTTGTTCCAGGGACCCCCCAGAAGCAAAGATTTGAGTTAAAAACGTTATATAGAATATAGAACGCTTTGCTTTATAATATAATGCTTAAAACACCATAAGGGGTTCCCGTACTGAATGGGTTAAGTTAAGACTGATTTATACATGGCTGCATGCATGCCTGTGTCACGCACTCCAAATAGTAGATCGGCAAGCTCACAATGCGTCGCATTGTAGATTGACTCATTTTGGAGCTCGACGGGATGCGTGAGCAAGTATACTGTAAATCCAGGTGGCTGGGAACAAATGGCACAAATGGAACAAATGTCAGAGCTTATTACAGTAATCAGGACAAATCAGAACTCATTTTCAGCACTACTGTAGAACATTTGGGACGCCCCAAAATTGCGTTCGTATAAACCAATCCAGTTTAAAAACAATGTTTTTGTTGCAATGCCGTTATTTTGTGCCCAGGACGGGGAAATCTTAGTTCTGAAATTACCCTACACCCAGAAATTTCCTAAGTAGAATTCTGAGTTGGATGACTGCAGTTCATTTGGAGTTGTTGGAGCATATTGATGTGGGCTAAAGCATAGTGACACGCACAGTAATGAACATGTAGGCCTAATAATATACCTGCACAAATATTTTGCTGGCATCACATCTTCAGGTGTCTACAGTATCTGTGTATCTGGATGGCTGTAGCTAAACCCTCCATGTGGTCTACATCAAAAGTAGGAAGTGAAACAAAACGGCTGACAAATCCCCAAAAGGTAGCACATCCAAAATGTCAAATAGATGGAGGACAAAGTACTCAACATGTCCACTTTATTTTATTTGGCACACACCAACATACCTCCATGTGGTCTAACGTGGATTGGACGGTCTTCTATCAGTCACTCACTTTCTTTGTGCATAATGTTGTTGGTATCACTGACATGAAGGGAGTATTGAAAATGGATTTCTTGGCCATCTGTCTTTTCTCTGTCGCTTTATCTCTTCATCTTCTGCGCTGCTTCCTCCCAATCTGATGTGGATTTATGTTGTTTTTACCATGTTTTCTTTTTTTTCCATTTTTTAGAAGCCATGCCACAGACTAATGCTCATTTCCTGTAAGAGCTGCTCATCAGTGCTTGGAGAAGCTATTGCATCAGGTTAGCTCTATACCCACGCCCGCACACGCACGCACGCACGCACACAGAGGGAGGGGGGTTTGCTTCGTAATGCATACTGTATTAATCAACTACTATTTGTTTGGAGTATTCAATGACCTCTCCTTTTTTAAATGTTAGAAACCCTGAAACTGTACATCACAGAGGTAGTGGTGGAGTCGAGTGTTGGAGACTACATACCCGACATGTCCCTACTCAGGTGAGTTTCATCTAACATTTGAATATGAAAATGAATTTTATTCACATCACATTATCTTGGTTGGTTGGTTGGTTCTGATGAATACAAGAAAAGGACTACGTTTTACTTTTAATGCTTCCCTGAGATTTCTTTGTGACTGGAAGAAGACGAGTCTCCAGGTTGGCATGCCATCTGGTATGAAAACAGAAGAATGTGCAGCTTAAATGCAGGCATTTTGTTTGTCCTCGACTTTCCTAGATCTCGTTTCCTGGAACAGACGATAGCAGCCAGGCTGCTGGCGTTGTCCAATACCTTAAGCTCCTTCCGCTTCACTATCCAGACACCTGATGAAAAGGCCTTTTTACTGGTAAGAAGTACAAACCAACGTGGTAGAAGTAGCTTTGCGTAACGTTGATGCTGTGTTCAGAGACAGACTGGCAGCTACAAAGCTACAGGCTACCATTCATTTTCAATGAATGAGGCCCGCGACACAACTCCTGACGTTTGTAGCTGCTACAGAAATGTTTAACCGTTTCCACTCACACCCTTCTTGCTTGTAAAACAAAGTATTTTCATCAGCCAAACCCTGTTCTTTATAATCAGAAAAAAAGAGAAAGAAGCGCTTTGTGGGTCCTTAGTTTGTGTATAAAAAAACTGCAGACAGATGCTCTTTGGAGAGGGTTTCAATAATACAGCAGCGCAAAAGTTCAATGTGGAGGAGGTAAGGGTCAACTGTTGACCCTGATGAAGGCCCTGATTAAGGCCCAATGGCCCATGCAGGCCTTCAAACTGCACAGAGCTGCCTTGGATCCTCTTTAAAGTCTGCCACCTTCTTACCTCCTCCATATTGATTTTTTTCTCAAAGGTATAGAACTTTTAAAGAACTTTTGTGCCCCCGTTCTTTATATTTCCCATTATATTTTTCTCACTCGTCAGACGTTGTTCATCAACACTAATGGAAGGAAGGCGCTGGAGCAGTCTCCGACAGTTAAAGCCTTTATTTACAGGGTACAGGTCAAAATGACAAGGTTTCAATGTCAATGCATCTTCGTTAGACGAGGGATGCATTGACCATGAGATGCACCGTGTTATATATTTTCAAACTTACACTAAGAGTGTAAAGACATACAAAAGGTAGAGTGCAATGAATCAATGTTCTTTTTAATACAAGAGCCTTCCGGAATAGCCCAGGGAGACTGCATGTAATGCCGTCTCCTGATCTTCATACATCTGTCTCTCTTATAGACAACAAGATTCCAAATACACTGGAGGTGTGGTTTGGTGGACCATTAGTCAAACATGGAACTAGTGATGCACTGATGTATTGGCCACATAATTGGTATCGGCTGATATTGCTGTTATCGTCAATATCGGTATCGGCGCGGCGCCCGCTGTCCAAGTGGTCCAGGCGCATGCCACATATAGGCTTTGGCCTGACAGCGTGTCGCGTGTTCGAATCCCGTTCATGACGACCTTTGCTGCATGTCTCTCCCCTTCTCTCTCTCCCTCTCTCCTGTCTATCTTCACTTGAAACTATCAATAAAGGCAAAAAGCCAAAAACAAATCTTAAAAAAATATATATATATCGGTATCGGCATTAACCAATGACAGTAGCCAATGTTTATCTGTTGTTGATAAGCATATATTTTGCATTGGCTGTGTTGGTTATCTGTAGTCTACCAAGCTGTAGATTCTGAACATTTATTTCTTGCATTGAATATGTATTTGTTTCTCTGGCACAAAAGTGGGAAATAAAAACAACACAAACTAAATAAACATATATTGGTATCAGTATCAGCTAAATTGTTATTTTAAACATCGGTATTGGCCAAGAATTTCCATATCGGTCGATCTGACAGACAAGCGGGTGAACACGGTTAGATCTAAATAGACCTGCGGAGACGCCCAAATGTCCTTTCAGTCAGTAACGTTCTTAGAATCCTCTGTGACTGTAATCATAAGTAAGGATAGTAGTAGTATTGTCATAAATGCTATTACAACAAATAGGCTTGAGGCACAGTGAAACCCTGCTGTGGATGTTTATCAACAGCTGCTACAGATATGCTGCGTTGCTTTGTATCTTTTGCACCTCCCAGTGAGCACAGCATAAGAGTTCAGTTCAGTTCAGTTGTATTTTCAGCATATTGGACATAGAAAACATACATAAGCAAGCAAGCTCATTTCTTTCTTTTTTTTCTTTTCTTTTTTTTTTCAAGTGCCGAAAAAGGGCTATGGAGAAGCCATATGCTTGTCGGGCCCTACCCCTGAAGTCCATTAACTTAATAAATAAGTACACAAGTGTCCTTGATGTGGATCTTTCTACCTGCATAATGCATTCGTACTTATAGACATTTATGCGTTCATACTCATATACTGTATACACCAGTAAGTAAGAGTAAGTGCATGCTGTATTACGAAGCTTCTCGCGGTGAAGGTTTTGATGTATTGACGTGGCGCGCCGCTGAATGTGACTTTGACCGCTCAGGTACACATGACACCTGTCTGTGTTAACCAATTAAGACCAGAGAACCCGATTCTACTTAATGTCTTCTAACTGACATATCAGCGGTTCTCAAAAAACGTGTTCATGTGAAGGATCCCCCAAATTCATACTTTCTTCCAGGGACCCCCAGAAGCAAAGATTTGAGTTTTAAAAAAAAATCTTTAAAAATATATTCCAAAATTCTCGCACATTTTCCAATAATGATGATAATATATGATAATATATTTTTCAAAAATGGCAGATCTACAAGCTCATACAAAATGACACACAGATGCGTTCCCGCCGGGTTCTAATGGGTTAAATGACTTGTCCGCTCCGCAGCTCTGGCTGTTGAACAGCGACTCCATCACAGCGTCCGTTCCAGAGGGACAGGCTGTCGGCGATGATGACGAGCCTGTCACCCCGGGCCAACAGCTCGACCCTAACATTCCATCATGCAGAGCCGACAGAGCCCAGAAAGTCCTCTACATGGCGTGCGACCATCAAGACCTCACGCAAAGAGAGTAAGGCCGCTTTCTACTACAAACCCACCCCCACTCCCCCTCGATCCATGTCTCTTCCCTGTCCTTAATATTTTCCTTTTATCCTTCCTTCGCAAACCATACTAAGCAAGCAGCCCACCTGCCTCACGGCTCACAGCGAGGAAGCGAACATAACAGTCTATTCTTTGTTTTTGTACAAGACGAAACTATACATTTCTCCCTTACGGTTGCGTATTCAGACCTAATTGTCTTGTCGTTTCGCAAATTAGCCCACCAATTCAAAGGCAACTCCCAAGTTGTCAGAACACATTAGCGGTGTCCGTTCAATGCACTGGGGGATTTGTTGTGAAAGGGGCGAGCCTCTGTGTGCCTGCTGTCATACGTTGAAAGGTAGGTGTGCGGCTGGCTGCATGTGCGCATATGCATCTCTTCATGCACCCCACTGGCGGAATCTTCCATCCTCATTATTTTAATTGGAATCAACACTCTACATCTATTCCTCCTCCTCCTCCTCTTTACCCAAATCCAGAAAAACAGTAAATATTTAGACATTATTTTTAGATGTAGCTGTAATATTGGTCCTACTGCAGTCAGTGTAGAATGCCAAAATGTTCCAAGAGGCATCTTGAAAGGCCCTTTCAAAACAACTTTGATTTCCCTGAATTTGTGCTGACATCCCTCCTCTATGTATTAAAAATCACGTAAAAGGCCATAAACTCGGCTGCCACATGACATCATGTCTGAAAAGCAGACGTTGGAGGGTCTAGCGCCCCAACCCGGTTTTGTCAATTTAGCTATCTTTTTTTTAATATAAAGTATATTTATTGGTTTTCAGACAAAAAAGAGACAATAAACACAGACATACATGACAACAACAAAATAACAGAAAATTAACAAAAACAAACAAAAACAAAACAGCTCAGGCACAACACTATTGAAAAATAATAAAGGTGAAATATACAAAGATACGGTAAGGCAATTAACAGCAATGGCAACGAGTGGCTATCGATAGGCTCCCACTAGGGAAGGAATAGACTAGAAAGTGCAAGTACATAGTACACATTCTACAGTACACCCAGAACCACAGTAGCATAAGCACAAGGCATTACAAATATGAGTAGACTTAAAGTGGGGCACGTATAAGGGGATAGCTCAGATCTCCCGAACCCAAGCCGCACGAAATACCCGCCACCAACACAGCGGCAGCAACTGCACCAACACAGCCGCAACCACCATATCAAGGGCAAGCACCCCACACAACTCAAGTCCAAAAAACCCGAACCATCCCTCTAAGGGAGGAATGCTGGCATAAAAGAAATCCTATGGCTGGCATGGGAAGTCTCCCATCACCGTGGCAGACAGTGTGGGTCCAATATGATCTAGGTAGGGGCCCCATATTCTGTAGAAAGTGTCCAATTACATACATGTAATATATTCACAAGGGATGCAGTCCATTATGATATTGTGCCACGATTTCTTTGATGGAGCGACATACTTGATCCAGAACAAAATAATATTTTTCCTAGCAGCAAACGTTAACAAGTTGAATAGCCTTTTATGTTTGGCGTTTACAATGTGATCGTCTGGGAGGCCAAGTAAAAGACACATGGGGTTTAAATCAATTGGGACACCAAAAATAATAGAAAGTTCCGACACAATGTCATGCCAATAGCTTCTGAAGTTTCACACAGGACCAGTAACAGTGAATGTGATTGCCAATCTCAGTTTTGCATTAAAAGCAAAATGGGGATGCACTGGTGTAGTAGTGATTTAAATGATGTTCAGGACACAAGA
>OOFJ01140513.1:0-10583 GCA_900323375.1 Benthosema glaciale
GCGGACCGGATCGCTACGGCCACAGTTCCTCGCCTTACCGTACGTTAAAAAGTCCCTGCCCTGTTGTGAGACACACGTCCATGCAAGCACGCACGCACACACACACACACGTATGCACACACACACACACACACAGCAAGGGCTATACGTGCACAGGGATGTGACCGATCCCGAGTATACTGTAGTCCAGTGGTTTTCTACTTGTGGTCGTCCTTGAGGGGGTTCCAGGTGGTCCCCACTCCCCAGCTAAATGATGGAGAGTTGGTAACCAAATGGACCCTTATTAGAACTTGAACTCTTGAGAGCGGAAAATGAAACCAAATCGTCCATTTGGTTTCATTTTACGCTCCCAATAGTTCAAGTATTGTTAAAACATTACTGCATTACTTTACAAGAAGTCTACACAATTAGAGAATGTAGAAGAATTGTTGTTTTCGTCCAACATTTGCCTGTTATCTCTCCTAATGGTGCCAACAGCATGCAATTGTGGACAAGATCTATTCCAACACTAACAACATTCTTTAGTTTTGGGTCTGCAAGGCTAAATGTCATCAAAAATGGTGGTCCGTGGCTCAAATGCCCCCAAAAACCTGATATGAAAAAAAGGTTGAAACCACTATGTAGTCCCTTGTTCAGCTCACTTTATTTCACGATTTAGGATCAATGATAATGCATCAATGATAACGATCTGATTAGAATCAAACATGGCGCGTAGAAACAAGAGAGCGCTTTAATTGTCATGTGAATGTCACGCAGTGGACCGAAGAGGCTATCCCGAGGAGCGAGTGCCCGGCCCGCCAGCATCTCTCCCTCCGCCTCAACCTCCCCCGCCGCGGGTCGAAAAGAAACCGGAGATCAAGAACATCGATGACCTCCTGAAAATGCCCGGCAGATCAACGCGACCAGAGAGAGTATGTCATTATTTATCACTGCCAGCAGTCCAACATTGTCTACTCTTTATTCATCCGTTTTCCTTTATCCAGCACAACTTGATTGATAAACAGTGCGACGGAATGAGCGATAGGCTTTGAGACGCACACAGGTGGTATTTCCGGGCGGGGACGAATCATAACTTCATGGGGGGGAAAACAACACTTGCAATATGGAATGTACACCTGGTTACATTCCATGATTTATCTTTTGTCATATTGTGAAGTGTTGTAGTGCACTTTATTGCAAACGACCGGCCCCATCGGGCCTTGGTCTTGACTTGGACTTGCTTTTAGGTGGACTCGACTTCAACACTAGAACTGACACGTGAATATGCCTCGTAGTTGTACACTTTGCGTCGCGTCTCAGCGATGCTAACGTGGCTAACTGAAGCAGTGTGAAACTGAAGCATGCGACTTGCCCTGTATACCGTAAAGAACATGAGGGTGAATACATAACACATATAGTTCTGAAACTGACTTTTGCCGTAAAAAGAAAGCAATGGTCAGTCCTGGGTTGTGTCTAATTGCATCGGTATGAGCCTGTTTTGTCTTCTATAATATTATAAGATGAATGTTTTTTTTTTTTTTTCTTCTTAGATTGTGATCATAATGAGAGGGCTTCCGGGAAGTGGGAAAAGCCACGTTGCAAAGCTTATACGAGTAAGTAAAAAAGGTCATAATGTAGCACAAAGGTAATTGAGCTGGGTTGTTTACTCGGATGATTGAACTGCTATTGTTCTATAAGACATTATAGTTTCTTTGAATGAACGATAACACAATCTAACACATTGATGATTAATCTTTCCAAGACAATAATTGTTTTTGATGTGTTTGGGTGTCTTTTCTAAAACATACCCATCTTCATATCGATAAGTTACGGTATCTGTGTGATCATGCCGTCATGGCGGAGTAATGAGTTGCCTTTCTCAAATGGCAATGTTTTTTGTTTTGCATCAAGGACAAGGAAGTAGATTGTGGCGGCGCCCCACCCAGAGTCATTGTCCTGGATGACTACTTCATGACGGAGGTTGAGAAAGTTAGGAAGGACCCAGACACAGGGAAACGGGTCAAAAGCAAGGTGTGTTCAGATTGAGAGTCCTCATGTTGTATATGATCTGGGAGGTCCCTGAAGCAACATAGATGGGGGTCCGTGGCCAATTACGTACTGCATATAGTTTGGGGTCCTTGACATGAAATAATTTGAAAACCACCGATATAGAAACATCGAGTTTTTTTTCCCGAAAACTGTCGGTTAATTGGAGAACTAACTGTACATTTATAAATATAAATGTTGCATTATCATTGCTGTTAACTGGAAACTAAACAAATCCCTTCAGGAACTTGAGTATGAATATGAGCCAGAGATGGAGGAGACGTACCGCAGCAGCATGCTCAAGACATTTAAGAAAACCCTCGAGGATGGATTTTTCCCCTTCATCATCATCGACACCATCAACGACCGGGTGAAACATTTCGATCAGTTCTGGAGCGCAGCCAAAACCAAGGGCTTTGAGGTGAGTGTTTATTTATTTATTTTTATTATTTTTTTTGTACAAGTTTTTCCTTTCAAATGTTATTTTAACTTACTAAGGAGAATATCCTCCCCACGTTTGTATAGGTGTATTTGGCTGAGATCACTGCAGACGCCCACACCTGCTCAAAGAGAAATGTCCACTCACGCACGCACAAAGACATAGTAAAGGTTTGTATGGAACCCCCCTGCACCATACCTAGAAATAAATTCAATTGCTTTTTTTTTCTCCTTCGATAACGAGAATCATTTCTATAATGGTTCCAACATGTGCTTTGGTTCATGGATAATTCTTTACACAGATATCAAACAACTGGGAGTCCTCTCCTCGTCACATGGTGAGACTTGACGTCCGGTCCCTGCTTCAGGATGCTGCTATTGAGGAGGTGAGCTCTTCCATATCAAAGACTGAATACTTACCGTATACTTCCTCATTATAATCACAGTCTACACTACAAACCAAGCTAGAGAAACCTTATATTGAACGACGAATGTGAATTAAAACAAACATTAAAACCTGTGTAGTAAGTAAGGCGATACCCTACCCTACCGATGTCGATAGTCTCACCAGCCGATTTTTGCTCATGTCTGTAAAAGCGGTCTCCGCTGTGTAGTCAGGACCCGATACTGCCCACGTGACGGACGGGGGGGACTGCAAACAAAACAAAGAAGCATATCCAGTCACAAAATTAAAATCATAAGCAGCGTAGCAGTGGTTCAAACTTCAACATTACCTCAGACTAAAATAATAATAAAAATAACGTACAAAACGTAGAAAATCTGCTTCTGGTGTGTAAGATTTATGGGGAGCATATTCCAAGCTGAGAAAGTTCTATGAAGAACGGAACCATACTGTTTTGGTTGTGGTTATGGCGCCACCAGATAACCCGAGTTCCCTTGACGAGTCTAATGTTCATGACTGAAACCTGTATATGGCTGTTTATGACTTTGTCTCTGTGTTCAAAGACTGTGTATTTGGAGACTGCAGGTTAAACTGAATGTTCATATTTTCAGGTTGAAATGGAGGATTTCAATCCTGACGACCACGACGCGGAACCCTTACCCAAGAGAGAGCCCAAGAGGGAGGAGGAAGAAGAGGGCGATATGGTAGGATACGACACACCCGTTTTGTCATCACGTAGTTGTCTCACATACGTTTCCAACTGACCTTTTATTCACATCAACAACCCCCATAGATTCACATAGAGTCCTTAGTATCTACAGCTTGGTTACAGTGCAGGTTGAGGGAAATTGACTTGCTTTGTAATGCATGTCACTAAGTTTGTTGTTGCTGTAGCCTTTTTGAAAGTCAGCTGTAGCCTTTTATGAAATGAGTTCCATCTCTCAGGTAATGTTTTAGGCAACAAAAAGGAGTTCTGTTTGTCGATAACATTAGAGCCTCATTCACACACGCACTGTAACCTGGAAGTTCTCTAGACATTAACTGGTTGTTGGGCTGTTACAGTATGTGTAAACACACACGTCCGACTCAGTAGGACCTGACATGCAAGGAACATTGGGCTGCCTGCTCCTTTGAGCTGGAGTAAAATGTCCGAATGGACTTGGGTTTTAGTCCGGTGAATTTAAATTGAGCGTGTTGGAAGAGTTTTTAGGTGCGTGGAGAAAGAATCGATCACTGAAAATGGAATTCTTATGAATTAACCTATTCATTCGGCAGGTACTATTACTCACAGAATATCTTTTTTGCGATCAATAGCTCATAAGTGAAAGATTGTTAAAACGCAAACGAGGTCTCTTTTCTACCGTAGTTGGGTAAACTTGTCTGTACATAGAGATTTATTCGGGGTGCACACGCAGATTAGACGCACCAACGGGCCGACATGCGGAAACAACGGTCGGACATGCGCTGCTCCCGTGCTTGTGGTTAGGTTAGTTTGACGGTCTAGTGACAGTCAGACCAATTGTTCGTCTAAACTTCGCCTGTACCCATTTATTCAGCTCGGAGGAAGGCTTGATTCCATCAAACGTAGGCTGTGGTTTGTCTACGTTAGGCCTACCATGGCAGGAAAGGTGTGTTTGTGTTTTGCACGGGTGCATCAAATCAAAAAAACGTTTATTTATATAGCACATTTAAAACAAGCTGTTCCAAAGTGCTGTACAATACAGGCTGAAACAAGCAGAGCATCACCAGCACCAAAAAGAACGTCATTCAAAACACAGGCAAATAAGGACACTGTTAAAATAAAACGACCAGGTGGAAATAAATGCCAAAGAGAAAAGGTGTGTTTTCAGAAAGCCTCGATGTACTGGGCAGATCGGATGGGGAGAGGTATAGGTTGTTTCCAGAGTGCGGCAGCAAAAGAACGAGCATCCCTAGTCCTTTTGTTGGTTGTAAGGACAGTTAATAGCGAGTTTAAGGTCGCTCGACCGTCGACCGTGCGATGCCACCGGCGAATGGCTCGGTGCTCGAAATATAAACCTCGCGACAGAACACAGCTTTTGGCGTCTTGTTAACGACGTCGACGACAGGGAAGGTGCATGTACGTGTCACCATGGAAACCAGAGACACCAGTGGAAGGGGTGGCGGCCGTCGGCGTCGTCTGTTTTCTTAACTATTTGGGCTTCTGTGGCGGCGGCGGCGGAGCACTTCCTACTTACAGGGCTCCAGGAGCTCAGAGAGGTACGCCGGAGCTAACCCATTTAACGATTTTAAAAGCAAATGAAAACGGGAGACTGCATGTCAAGCAGTTCAATTAATCCTGTCGTGTTCTGTGGACGGAACTGAATAAGTGTCGCATTTGATCCTCCCAATCTTCCTTGGCCAATAACAGGCTATTTACAGTCATGAAAAAAGGAGAATGTCTGGCATCCGAAACAGACATTCTTCTGTTGTGTGCTACATGTGTGAAAAGTCATGTCCTCCTGACATTAGAGCCCAAAGATCCGAAAAGTCCCGGGATCAGAATCCGAAGCCGGTCTAGTTCCATCCACAAAAAGTGACTGGCGGGCCGGTTTGGAGCCCCCCACTGTCTTGGAGGCTCGGGTAATCTAAAAGGGAAATGACGGTTCCACTAATATCTGAGTGGAGCCTGTGAGCTGTGCAACCGATACACTGTGTGAAGAACTACATTAAAACCTGGATAGTTAGAGCGGCGCGGTTACATACAAAGTCAAGGCAATGACAAGACGTAATGACAGCCAATGCGCTGACAAACCAATGGTTTTATTCATCCAAAAACAATACACAAGCCCTTTGCAAAGACACAAGTGACATAGTAGCAGGAATTATGTTAAATATATTGAAGTGTTCATTCGGTTCTGGGTACGTTTTTGGCGGGTCTATTTGGGTACGCGTTGGTCAAATTGGACCTGTGAAGACCTGATTTTGTTGTTGGAGGGAGCCAGTGAACAGAAATAAACTGCAGGAGGTCAGAAATGAAATCATTGCCGGGGGGAATGGTCAGAAGTCCCAACAGGAGTGGGATTAAGAAAACGCAACCGCGCAGGGCTCTACTTCCAACCTCCCCATTACAGCAGGAGTTAGAATTCGGGAAAGAAAGAAATTAGCAAAGAAAAGATCAAATATACAGATTTCCACAAAAGACAAGTCTTTGATAGGAGACAGGTTTAAAAAGAGTGCAATTTGTGTTTAGTAAAAGAGGCAGGCAGGAAGAGGGGGAGAGGTGCTTTTGTGATACAAGTTTTAGTGCTGTGGGATGTGTTCACAGACATTTGAACACATGAATGCAGTGTTTGAATGTATTTAGCTTGCGTGCTTTTAAAGTGACAGTGTACTGTACGTTTAAAGTGTCGCTTGAAAGGACACTTGCAAGTGATTTTAAACATTTTAACAAGGAAAATAAATTACAGATTTAAAAATTAATGAACGCCAATTAGTCATTGGCGTTTTAATTAGATTCACCTGCACATTTTAGGTAAATATATTGATCTTTGGTGTGGTCAGATGGGTCATGATCTGACCACATGCGCATGTGCCATGGTTTCTCGTCAACTGACTGAAAGCTGCTAATAGTAAGTTACAACTAGTAATAAACTAACTGAAGAAAAGACTTGAGGCTCTTTTCATCCATGCTAAACCCCTTATCCCTAAACTACGTTGCCTTTTTTCACTATTTTGAAAAGCATTTTCGAATAGTTCAACTAGCAAGCTCACAACGTGTAGATGTAGTTTAGCATGGACGGAAATAGAGCCCTTGATCTCTTCAGAAATCCTTAGAAATGATCAATTCATATCAGCAACTGCATTGCCATATACACCAGTAACCAGTTTAATAGGTAAGTTTAGCCTCCCTACATCCCTACACATGACATGAATGAGATGCTGTATACAGCAGTGGTGGGGGGGGAAGTACTCAGTGTGTTTACACTGCAATGTAGAAGTACAAATAACAGAGTAAAACTTATTTAAAAATAATAGTAGCATTTGTAATGTATACAGCTGCAGATATGGACCTGTGCATAACCATAACCATAATGTGACAGCCTGCATGTGTGTTGGGTCTCTACTTCTTGCCTTGTGCATTTCTGGCCCCACTAGGGCTTCTACGGATGGCCATAATCAGTGGAACCTGTGCATCCAACACTTTGGTCCAAACAACACATCTTTTTGGTGTTCCAAACATTATGTCATGCTTTAGCTATTGAAAAATAGCTCATAGCGCGCCACCGAGTGGCACGCTACGAGCTTGTAGGTCTGCTATTTTTTGAGAAATCGTGAAAATGTGGCGCAAATCTTTGAATATATTGTTTCAGAGCGAATGTTTTCATATCTTTGGTTCTGGGGGGTGTCTCTGGAACAACATACTTTCAGATGAGGGTCGGGGGGGCCAATTACATATAATTTTTGGGGTCCTTGAGATTCATTATTTGAGAACTACTAACATAGAAATAAGGGTTTTTCCAGAAAGCTTTCAGTATTTAGAAGACATTTTTAGCATCATTTTCAGGTCTAAATGGGTTTAAAAAAAAACGTAGTCTGGGTGGCCTGGAATTGCAGTGCTGTGCACCATTCTTGCTGCCCAGAGAATGAACAAAACGACTTATTTCGATGACCCTTTGTTGGCTCTTCCTCTAGTGCTGCCTTTAGGCCAAAATATCTCCCCATCAATAGATGGATTTACATAATGTTTGCCACTGCAACAGAACACTGTTCTAATATGTATACCGTGAGTGCAGTTGGAGAGTTCAGTGGTTTTCAACCAGTGGTCCATTTGGTTTCATTGTATGCTCTCAAGAGTTGCATCATTGTTAGCATTTTACAAGACGTCTACAGTATTAGAAACTTTTGATTTTTATGTATTTTTGATCAACCTGTCTGCAAAGTTAAATTTAATCAAATGGTGGTCCGTGGCTCAAATGCTGAATAATTAATGGGCCTTGATGTGAACAAGGTTAAACCACTGGGTTTCTCAATTGTTCATATTCACTCATTTAAACTGTTGTAGAATTTTATAGAAATGACCTCAGCCTATTTTAGGGTAAATTCTTTCCTATATATAGACTGCATTGGGCCTCTCCCTACAGCTTGTGACGGTACACTCAATGGAACGTTGATGCCTAAGTAATGTGTGCTTCACACCCATTATATAGCCTTATTTTGTCACAAAGAGAATTTGATCAATGCAGCACTGTGGCGGTCCATGTTTGACATGCTGAATTCTTTCTGTAGCTCAGTCACAATGACCGTTCTGAGCACAGTGACACTTCAGCTTGCGTCCATTGGCCAGCTACTGGCCACCATCCGTATGGTTGATATTGTAAGTTATCAGCTCTACGGTTGGACACCCACTGTCCTTTTTTTACCTCCCCTCACCCTGGGCAAATAACAGATGACTTATGTTTGCATGAATACCACAGATTGACATCCATTTGTAAACGAGTGACCTGCCCACCTTAGTTAACTCATACTTGGGCTAATGGCTAAGATGGCCGTAGCAATAGTTAGCACAGGCCAACATACAGTAGATTTGTTCTATTTTTTTTTAGAAAAAGAGAGTTGTAAGATTTGTCTTAAGTCATGATTATAATGTTATCTATTTAAGCCTCTTTAAAAAGAAGTCAAACGTTTTTTGGCCTGGAGGCACTTAGTGAAAAATCAGTCAAATCAGTACTTGGCCTTCTATGAGTTAAGTGATTAAGCTAATTGGTATTAAGTCAACTGTACACTTTTGATGCCTTACCTGCCTTATACAACACACTGCCACACAACTCACTGCTGGTAGTAGGAATGATTCAGTTCATATGACAGACCTTTTAAAGCTGCAATAGGTATATATTTTCTCCCCACTAGAGGGTGTTTGTGTTCACTAAATCTCACAACCTCTGACTACAGTAGGCCATACTGACACTTCAGACATAATGTGACCCCACAATATCCTGTGATGAGCCCTGCATTGCTAATGTAAGACGTATGGCTGTATGTGTCAATGTAGTCTAATACATACATGGGCAACAGGCCACATGTGGCCCCCACCTTCACTTAATGCGGCCCACAGGCTAATATCAGAATACGGATATATTATTGACTTGCAAACATGACACGCTTTAGTTACTTCTAAAGTCTAAATTAGTAGCTTAATGAGTAGTATTAAAATGTTGTTGTATATCAGGATTCCAATTGAAAAATGGCAAAAAAAATGTTTTGGATTTCAATTAAAATAGCAAAAATGGCTGATCTACAAGCTCAGTGCGACGTGCTTTGAGCTTGTAGATCAGCTAGTAGATCGGTTAGTACTGCCCCGTGACGATGTCTCCCCAAACCAGTGAACTAGTGCAGATCTACAAGTTCATAACTTTGCACCATGTTGTGAGCTTGTAGATAGGCCATTTTCACCACTACTTAATTTATTTCTCCAATTTATGGAAAAAAATATTGAATTTGTTTTTAATCCATGAAAAATGTCATAAAACAAAAACTAAATACCTGTAATAATCCTAGTCCTTGACCAACAAATGGTCTCGACCCACTGTTTGGGAAGCCAATACATTACTTCAAAAACGAAACGTTACATTACGATTGTGGAACTGTCCTAAGCAAAAGAAATATACTTTGAAAAGAGGTCTCCTAACATTTCTTAAAAGCCTCACAAAGCACAGGTTCCTGTAGGTATTTACTGCTGAAATCCACTGTCTGGTGGGCCTTGCAGTAAATAAATCATATAGAGGAGCTCCCAGTGTTTGAAGGGCTTTTAATTACCGGATACCATTTGGGGCATTGTTAGATTTGATGGTTCCTTACAGGAACTCAACCATTTTTGTTCTCTAAAGCCCAAACCACACCAAAGGGTCGCCATGCAACTTCTTGCAACCAAGCGGTCGCGAGGTGTTGCATGGTGATTTGGACCATTGAATTGAACTAGTTGAATCATTTGGGTCGAAGCCCAAACCATACCAAATGGTCGAGACAGTTTTAGCGTTGGTCTTTAGCGGTGTGATTATGTCCTGCCAAGTGATTCAACTGGTTCAATTCAATGGCCCAAATCACACCAATTAACTCTTCACTAGCCACTGTCCAATGCCAATCCAAATAGTTTAGCAACACTGTTGCTATGCAGGTCAAGCTTTGTTGTCTTGTCCCCTCACTAACGTGCCCATTGGACAAGGACAGATTGGGGAGGGACTTAGTGAAGAGCTAATTGAGCCGAAAACAGCTAAACTAAAGGTGGTTAGTTTCTTGACAACGTAAATAATTTCATAGAATATAATGTCTGAATATTTGTATGGTTCCTACAGATCTCTTACCGTATTTTCCCTTTTTTGTGCAAAATATACACTATTAACACACACACATACACACATGCACCCACACACACACACACACACACACACACACACACAACACACACACTACCTGAAGTGGCAAAAAACCTCCTTAGAAATGAATGTGCCACCGTGATAATCCATTCCATAGTTATGTGCAGTTGAATGTGGCTCATTCCCCAAAACCACCAGAAAGCAGAGAAAGGTGGGAAAGGTGTAACGCAGAAACGTACAATGATGTTACCCCGTATTGCTGTGTGATGACATTGCGCAGTGGTCCATTGTGCCTGAATAATGTGTTTTTTTATTCAAGGACTGTAGCAGACCAAGCTGGGTGATGAGATTGAAACCGACTGATGACTTTGAGGTTCTTTATTAAA
>OOFJ01140519.1:6881-19087 GCA_900323375.1 Benthosema glaciale
AGTATATATTTTCTCTATTATTCCGGTTATTGAAGCGGCCAATTTGTATTGGTGGTCGGGAGGGGGGCGGGGCGGGGGTCCCGATACATGGCCAAAGCATTTCCGGGGGTCCCCAGCCAAAAACGTTGAGAACCCCTGCTATAGGACTGCAAAGGAAATAAGCCGAAAAGGCTTTCTTGTGTTTTCATCCTCGGTAATGCTGACTTGTATGTTGGGAGGTTGCTCTGTGCTCGTTTATTGGGCGGAAATAGCAGGCAAAGATATTTAGTGTTTAGCGAAAACAGGAGGGCGCCTAGTATAGACTAGCCCAATAATGAGTGTTAGCCCAAGACGAATAACCGGGTGACCCACACACGTGCTGAAAGTTTCACCACTGAGCTCACAGAGCATGCCCGCCCGGGGAGATGTTGCTTTGAGATTTTCAGGCAGTACTACTTCATTGTCAGTCTTTGACAATCAACCTACATTGTGCTTATTATTTCTTTATGTCTTCCCTGTGTGGCGATGACGTGTAGACAACAGCATCATAGAGCCAAAGATGTCAGCCAGTTTTGTGCCGGACCACAAGGCTCCCATGGTGCTGTTCCTGGACAGAGTGTACGGGATCGAGAACCAGGATTTCCTGCTGCACGTGTTGGAAGTGGGCTTCCTGCCAGACATGAGGGCCGCCGCCTCTCTGGACACGGTAAGACAGGGGTTCCCAAAGCTTTTAGCTCCAGACCCAAAAGGGAAATTGTATGTCTCCTTTCGTACCCAAACTAGTGAAAATAGCAGAATATAGCACACAAGAAGTATAGCTCACAGCACATAACATTGCGACCTGTTGTGAGCTTGTAGATAGCGTGTGTAGGGTGTTCAAGTACGGCACTATAATTAATGAGTAACTAATTAAATACAGAACATCTTTGTAACAGGTTGCCTTCAGTACGACAGAGATGGCCCTGGCCCTGAACCGCTACCTGTGCTCTGCTGTGTTGCCGCTCATCACCAAGTGTGCCCCGCTCTTTGCTGGCAGCGACCACCGAGCCATCATGATAGACTCCATGTTACACACCATCTACCGGCTGTCTCGTGGACGAGCGTTCACCAAGGCCCAGAGAGACATCATTGAGGAGTGCCTCATGGCTTTGTGCAAGTGAGTGACTGTGAGCCCATGTCAGACCTCACAAAACCCTGTCGATGCCTGACTATTGGGGCCGATCCCAATTGTGGAGAGCTTGTAGATCGGCTATTTTCAAATAGCCGATATACATGTTTAAAGGGGTTAAACTGATTTTGATGCTTTATTAACTGCTGGGGACCCCAAGGACTCTCCCAAACCCCACTTGACATGCTCCCAAAAATATGGATTTAATGAAGTATCTTTTTCTTAGACACCTGCGTCCATCCATGCTCCAGCACCTGCTGAGGCGGCTTGTATTTGATGTGCCAATTCTCAACGAGTACGCAAAAATGCCACTGAAGGTAGGATAACTTTTGCTGTGTGGTTGTTATTTTTCATTTGTGGCCTTTAGCCATTGTAAGAAGAATTTAATTTTAGTAAAACATTTGATACATTGTTTATCAGTTTGATTTGTCTGATCACTAACCACTGAGTCACACAATATTTTGAAAATGGTTTTAGGTCAACTACAAAATTGTTCAAATTTTATGTTTGCATAATGGCTTATAATGATTAAGGACATGCCCCACACTAGAATGCCAGGGTTAAAGTGTTAAATGTGGAAAATGTACAGTGGCTAATCCAGTGGTGGTTTGATTGGTGGTTTCTTCATACCATGCAGCTGTTGACCAATCACTACGAGCGCTGTTGGAAGTATTACTGCCTGCCCAACGGCTGGGCTAACTTCGGGGTCTCGTCAGAGGAGGAGCTGCACTTGACTCGCAAGCTGTTCTGGGGGATCTTTGAGTCGCTGGCACACAAGGTGTGAACCTCATTTTTAATATGCCAACCCTTGTTTTATTAACATAATACAGTAGCTCAGCATGATTGTAATACCATCTGTAAATGTGCTTTTGTTTTGTTAAATAGCTGTATATTCTCCCTGTCTCTCAACTGCTTTTTTGTAAACGGAATACTGTACCAATGCTATCCAATCAGGATAGAGACATACAAGATAAGTGACGAAAAATTGGAACCGGAACACTTTCAAATTGAATCTGAAACCTGAAAATAAATGTTCAATTTACTAAAGAGCTGAAAAGATGGGGAGAGCTCTGTTACTGAACAAACACTATACACTATACAATCATTACTCAGAATCAGAGTCAGAATATAGAGCCTGAACCTTTTAACCTATCATATCTTTTTTAAATATCACCGGTAACTTGTGACTCATGTGATTTCAGAAATTCGATGCGGAAATATTCAAAATCGCCATGCCGTGCATCTGCTCCATAGCTGGAGCGATACCTCCGGACTACGTTGACGCCAGCTACTCATCCAAGACGGAGAAGAAGGCCTCGGTTGATGCAGAGGGGAACTTTGACCCTAAACCAGTAGAAACCACAAAGTGAGATCTTACTGTCGTAAAGGTTTAGAACTGTGAAGATATGCTTTTGTTCAGTACAATTGACTAGGGAATAAGGATATACAGTATATATACTGTATATGTTTTATAGAGAATTGTACATAAGATGATCTACACATTGACTTACTGTACACAACACAAGATGATCTACACACTGACTTACTGTACACAACACAAGATGATCTACACATTGTACTTCTGCTTCCAAATTGCAGTACCATCATCCCTGAGAGGTTGGACCCCTTTATCAACAAATATGCTGAATACACACATGACAAGTGGGCATTTGAAAAGGTTGGTCTCCTGGTGTTTCCTGCTTGTTTACACTGATATGTTGACAACATACTAATAATAGTGGCTCTAGCAATGGGAATATAGGTTGGTCTGTATAACATATCTTAAGATGTTCTTCTTTCATGGTCTTGATAATATAGAAATCTAGTAATTGTATTTCAGTGAAAGTCAAACTTTCTTTACTAGTGTACCACCCCCGCTACAATATTTTCCAGCAGTGTACCCCCTTTAACAGCACAAAACATTCTTAGTGATACCGACACAGTTGTGGTCTTAGAGTACTGGTTGTATAACTGATTTTGTCACATCATTGTCATGTCACATCATTTCAGATTCAGAATAACTGGTCCTATGGAGAGGTGCTGGATGAAAATGCAAAAACACACCCCATGCTTCGACCATATAAAACATTCTCTGAGAAGGTGAGGCTGCAGCAATGGTGTCCATTGGCGATTTCTGCACCATCATCACTCCATTCTGTGTTGGTGTCTGATTGTAGTGTCTTCTCCTGTGGTAGGACAAAGAGATCTACCGTTGGCCCATCAAAGAATCCATCAAAGCCATGCTCGCATGGGAGTGGACTCTTGACAAAGCGAGGGAGGATGACGACACAGAGAAGAAGAAGCAGCCGACATCTACTCGGAAGATCTCACAAACTGCACAGGTACAGTACTTGCAGTAGGTGTACTGCTAAATCTGTAGTGTTGTTTAACTTGATCAACGATAATTTTTACACTTTCACTTGAACCCTATATGCTTCGTTGACTGGTGTCCTCCAGGGGTCTGTACTTGTTGGTCTTGGTCCCCTTCTTCAGTGAAAATAGCCCATCTACAAGTTCACAACACATTGCAAATCAACGTGAGCTTGTAGTTTGGTTATTTTTGACATGTCCAGAAGATTGCCCAGCCAGTGTTCATGTGGTTATATATCAGCAGTCCGGATTCCACTATAATGTACAGTAGATGTTAGAATGTACAAACAATAACCCTCTACCAGTTATTCAATCTACCAGTATCTGTTCTGTATTGATCGTCCTATGTTGTATCTGTTCTGTATTGATCGTCCTGTGTTGTATCTGTTCTGTATTGATCGTCCTGTGTTGTATCTGTTCTGTATTGATCGTCCTGTGTTTTATTTGTTCTGTATTGATCGTCCTGTGTTTTCAGGCTACCTATGACCCCAGCCATGGCTACAGTCCCCAGCCCATTGAAATCTCCCACATGGCTCTGTCAAGAGACCTGCAGGTGTGACACCAAAGTCTTTGAACTGATTCATTTCAAATACATTGTTTTCCTTTTTTAATATATGTTTATTATTTCTAGTTTGGTCATTACTATTCTATTGTGTGTAATGCTTTTGGGTTCCTTAATATGTTGAACATTTGGTGCTATTTTTGTCTGGGTTCCCAGTCTATGGCTGAGCAGCTGGCAGAGAACTATCACAACACCTGGGGGAGGAAGAAGAAAATGGAGCTGCAATCAAAAGGTTTTGATTCAATAATAAAAGAAGCATTGAGGAAAAAGTGAAAGTTAAACGAAAGTACTTGGATATGTAATATTTACAGCAGTGGTTCTCAAAGTGAGGTCCAGGGACCCCCATTGAATCCCTTGGGTTGTGTCCCCAGCAAAATGCAGAATGTTTGACCACCTTTACAAGTTCACAAACTCATTGGATCACAATGTGTTTATATAATGTCATCTGGGCCTCCCTGGCACAATTTTTATTTTTTAAGTGGATCCACAGCCATATACAGATCAATTTGGGGGTCCTTGACATGAAAATGTTTGAGCACCACTGATTTACGTATACAGCACCCATGTTCCCATACCTTTATGGAGTGTTGTTTGTCGTGTTTCTGAATGTGTTTCCTGTTCACTGTGTGTAGGAGGAGGCACTCACCCCTTGCTCGTTCCCTACGACACGCTGACTGCAAAGGAGAAGGCACGAGATCGAGAGAAATCCCACGAGCTGCTCAAATTCCTTCAGATGAATGGATACGCTGTCACCAGGTGATATCGATGATGATGATGATGATGATGATCATGCTTATTTAAATTGCAATTGTAAATTGATGATGATGCCATTCTTCTGCCAACCTGGATGTCATTGATGTCGGGCAGAAACCTAGTATCTTCATATTATAATAAATAAATAGCTTTTAAATTAAGTGTTGCATAAAAGTAGCGTACAAAAAAAAAGAATCTACAAGCTACCAGTGCTTTGATCTTCTATTTTTGAAACATTTTGAAAGTGAAAGTGGTTAAGTGTTTTATGAATATTTTACCAATGAAAATTACAAACGTATTAACAAGCGCTTGTGACAAAATAATTCCATTGGATTTTTTTTCCCATTTCCTGAAAAGTGGACACCTGACAGCGACGAACACCAGGTTTCTTCAATTATTTTGGAATAGACCAAATATAAAATAGGCCTTAAGTGGTTAATTTATGTTTTGTATTAAAGATCTTAATAATTGTAGTGGTGAAAAAAGTACATCATTGTCGTGCATCAGTGTAATGGAGTGAAGTGCAGGTACAGTATAAAGTATTGATATACAGTATTACAGTACTCAAGTAAAGTAAAAGTACCTCAGAAATATACCTAACTACAGTGCTTGTGTGTATGTTTCTACTGTATATGCACTTAGATACTTTACACCATTAGAAGTACACAACCACTGAGCAGGTTCATCATATTTGTTTGAATATTTTTCATCCAGCAGATGGTAGCAGTCCCGCTGTTCAAACGTTCAAAGTGTGATTAGAATGAGTTACATTCAAGCTGATCATGTTGGAAGTAATTCAAATCAGCTCTCGCATGGTTGGTGGATTGGACGAACATGCTTACATCATCAACGCACCCTGTTGATTCATTATGGTAGATTGAGGCCATTAAAGTGATGGGAATGTCATATCAATTCATAGGGAATCACATCTAAATTTGTTATAAAACAGGCTTGTCACATGGGGTTAGTGCACACCGTGTTATTTTAGAAAATCAATATTCACCAAGACAATATAGCAGTCGTGGATGACGACACTATTCCTAACATTTACATAATCCACATATGATTAGAGTGAGTTACATATTATGTAAGCTGATTATTATACAATACAAATTCAACTGCAAAATTACTGATTGAATGAAAGTGGTTATGTCATCATGTCTCATACAGTATGTAACAAAAGCCATAGATAACATCCACCTACAGTATATGTTACGAAAGCCATAGATATCATCAACCTACAGTATATGTAACGAAAGCCATAGATAACATCAACCTCAACGGTTCTGAACATCAGGTGACACGTTGTTCATTCTGTTCCACAAGCAATAATCAATAATCTAATAATAATCAATAATTGAATACTCAAAATGTAATTCCCTGCAGTTCTTTCATTCTTTCTTTGCGAAAGACAGATAAAATATCACTTGTTCGATATGAATTGCCCGACTTGGTGATTTTTCTTGGGCCACAATTGCATTTGGTTTATTTGTAGTTCTTTCTCTTTTGTAATATTGTGCACTTTTATTTATTACACATTATTCTTTCTCATGCTGTACCTAAAATGATTCACGGCACTTTAACTTTGCTTAGCTTAATTTGTCATCGAATGTCCACCTCGTCTGACACGCTCAGAATAGTGAATGCTGGGGTTCAAAGTGGTTAAAACATTCTCCATTTAATTTCAGGGGCCTGAAAGATATGGAGTCTGACATCTCGTCCATTGAAAAGAGGTTTGCGTATGGTTTCCTGCAGAAGCTGTTGAAGTGGATGGAGATCGCTCAGGAGTTCATCGCACATCTTGGTATTCTTGACTAACAAGTTACAACTTATAGAAGCATATTTGTGTACGGTACATGCAAATGAGGTGTATTTACAATGTTATATGTTTTACGTTCATGACTCTGCAGGAGGCAGAGCTGTATGTGCGTGTGTGTGCACGTGTGTGTGTGTGTGTGTGTGTGTGGGTGGGGGTGCGTGTGCGCGCGCGTGATTGATTGATTGAATTTCTGATGTACAATACAATAGCGGGGGTCAAATAGGGGAGTCAGCGGCATTGCCCAAACTTTGTTTGCCGGTAGGCCACAGGATGTGTCTGTGTGCACGTCTGTGTGTGCATATAATGTTCTAATTCTTTCCCATGTGTTTTTCAGAGGCTGTTGTAAGCAGTGGACGGGTGGAGAAGTCTCCCCATGAGCAGGAAATCAAGTTCTTTGCCAAGGTGAAAGTTGAACTGGCTCACCCACATAGTGTGTTGAGCCAGTTCATTACCATGATAATAAAATCAAAATTATGTACCGATGCACACGCGCCAAGAACGCCCGAGAATAGCAGACCTACAAGCTCACAGCGCGTCGCAACGCCGTCGCATCCACAACACTCCACGGTGTTACTGTAGGTCGGCTATTGTCAGTGTGCCATCTCACGTCCAAGTATTTTTCTTTCAGATACTGTTGCCTCTGATCAACCAGTACTTTAAGAACCACTGTCTCTACTTCCTGTCCACGCCTGCCAAAGTCCTGGGGAGTGGAGGCCATTCCTCCAATAAGGAAAAGGAGATGATTGCTAGGTATTTATATACAAAACAACATACACAGAAGTTGTGAACTGAAACATTTTCCTCATTTTACTTTGACTTTTTCCTTTCCTTTCCTTTCCTTTCCTTTCCTTTCCTTTCCTTTCCTTTCCTTTCCTTTCCTTTCCTTTCCTTTCCTTTCCTTTCCTTTCCTTTCCTTTCCTGTAGTATCTTCGTTAAAATGTCCGCTCTGGTGAGACACAGAGTTTCTCTCTTTGGTAAGACGTCTGCTCTAACAACAGAATGTTTGTCCTCTTGTCTATGATAGCCTATTGAACTATCAGAGGTGTCAGCCTCTACAAAACTACACTGATCTGCACTTGTTTATGGTCTGCGGTCGATGTGATCTTTGCAGGAACGGATGCTTCAGCTATTGTTAATTGCCTTCACATTCTTGCACGATCATTGGATGCCAGGTAAAGTCATTTAGCCGTAGATCACTATAGCAGATAATAATACCAATAAGTGTGTATACAATTCAATTGGATTATTTTTATGTTTTATTATTCATGATTACAGGACAGTGATGAAATCTGGCCCTGAGATTGTGAAGGCAGGGCTGCGGTCATTCTTTGAGAGTGCTGCTGATGACATTGAGAAAATGGTGGAAAACCTCAAACTGGGCAAAGTGTCTAAAGGCAATCAGGTACAGTACTTTGAAGTATTTTGCGGCTGACTCGGTTGGAATCTGATGTTGTCTTCCTTATCCATGGCTGGATAAGGATTCTTTAAAGATATGTTTGGGGACTATGCCTGGTGCATGCATAGTCATCAGACATCCCAAAACAAACTGGTCAGGCTGGTGCTTGCCCTTTCATACATTACAACTACTACAAATAAATAGGACTCATTTAACCCCTGCTGGCTTGCACATTATGTTAGGATGGGATGGTTCAGGGTAGAGGACAGAGTTCAGCAACATGCAATGGGCCTGGTCTACAAGATACCGTATTTTCCGGAATATAAGGCACACTTAAAAGCCTTTAATTTTCTCAAAAAACGACAGTGCGCCTTATAATCCAGTGCGCCTTATATATGAATCAATTGTTAATAATGGTTGATCCATACTGTTTGACTCAAACACAACACCAGATAGGGAGCTCCAATCACGTTCAACCCAGATATGGCTCAAACGGGGGTTACATTTATTCTGCCACCAAAATGTGGAATGTCCTACAAACGGTCATAAAAAGACTCCTTACTCTCCTTCAAAACCGTTCTAAAAGAGCACTTACAGATGGCTGCAATTCGTAACTGGCCCCTGTAAAACATCCAAGCTTATCTCCAGAAATGCTCCAGAAATGATGTTTTGTTAAATTGAATACACAGGACGCCAATGGAAAGAAGCCAAGGTGCTTCTTTCTTGGATTAATCCTTTTAGCATCCTTTTGTTTGAAACTGTACCTCTGTGCTTTTTTTGCAAACTGTTAATTAATCAATCAAACATGCAGGAACATAAACAGGAAGCAAAGGTCATCGGGCTCAGGCTCGCTGTCATCGGGCCCCGCTTGCTGGTCATTATATGCGTCTTAACCACTAGGCCATCTGTTCCCAAAGCCATATGATTTGGGCCCCCGCTTGCACTAGGCATGTTATTTAAATTCTTAACATTTCATGGTTGTATCTCCTTGAATCTCCTTGGTCTATGATTTTTTTGTGTTTGCTGACAAACCTCTGTATAACTGGCTCACTACTTGTCAATCTCCCCCAATGGACACATGCTTCTTTTACATGACAGATAATTGTGTTCTAATTCATTCTTCCAGACAGCCAGTGCTGTCTAGTAGTGGCTAGCAGGGGATCTATGCTTTTCTGCTGTAATGTGTGGAGTTTAGTTGGGCCAGAGTAGCCCTTAGCTATTGCAGTAGTGTCTATGGGCAAAGTGTTCCAATTCAACATTCTCCCATTTGCGTCCCTAGCCACTCAGATATTTACAAGTCGGCATTATTTCAAGCTCCTGGTATGAAAATCCTTCCGCACTATAGACGACTGGTTAATCATTTCCCAAACTCAGGAGCAGGCATCCCCTTCAGATCTGGGCCAGTGGTCTTCACTTGAACCCCAATAACTAGCACAGAGGTAGGATCTATGAATTCTGGATGAATGCCAGAGTTCTTTGTAACAGACTATGAGATGATGTGGGGATTTACACACAGGCCCTGTCAGTCCATGTCTACAGTACTTGCCTAAAAGTCCTTACACATCAGCTCACTTTGTGAGTTTGTAGATCTACTATTTATGGCAAATGTTCAACCCAGAATAGTTGTTTTAATGGTTTCAGTTAATATAACTACAAGCTCGACGGTCTAGCATCGCTGGATGATGACGTTACGTCGAGTGGTCCTAGTGGGCAAAAGAGGTGGCTGTAATGTGCCTGAATAATGTGTTTTATATTAACTGCAATATGTGAAGACATTGGGTCTACGATAATAAACGTAGACCCAAGCAGAGTATTTATGAACTAGAACTGCAGTCTATAGACTGCTAACTTGCGCAATGCACACAAGTAGGCCACTTTTGCGCAAGCAGAGTGTGCAATGTCCTTCTACCTCTAGTTTGGTACGCCCTCTATGTTTGTGTTGCAGGTGACGTCAGTGATAGTTCACACTTCCGTGAAGTGAGGGGTATATCAATAATGAGTATATGAAATCGGTCAAGTCGAAGTTTGGTACGCCCTCTATGTTTGTGTTGCAGGTGACGTCATTATAACATGACGTTTGACTGTCGGTGGATACTGTATGTATTTATACATGAATAAGGTCTGTAACCCATCTCCGTTACGTCATCACCAAGACAAACATAGAGGGCGTACCAAACTTTCGATCTGACCGAACTTTTTACTTGCACGCTCTGCTTGCGCAAGTAATGAGAGTCTGGGGCAACCAGGCAAGTTGGGAGGCAAGTGGAGTGTTGGTCGATCCTAGCAACCAGACACCACGTCGACCCTATTCAGATTCTGGTAGTAGTGGGATAATCCAGTATTGTATTGTGTATACTTTGTTTTGTAACTTTGTAATCAAGTCTCTCCTTTAGGGCAGCAATTTGAATGATCTTCTGTTTCTGTTTAAAGCAAGTGAAAGGTGTGTCCCAGAACATTAACTACACCACCATTGCCCTGCTCCCGGTTCTCACCTCCCTCTTCGACCACATTGCTCAGCACCTATTTGGAGACGATGTCATGCGTGAGTCCAGTTACTGTGTTTACCATGCACTTAAACTCTCAATTAACCAATAGCCTACTTACTTGACCAGGGGCAGATCTGTACATGGTCCACTCCAAATCTCTTCATCTAAAATAGCCAATGTATAAGCTCACAACATGTTTCAGAATAGGGATGCTAGGGTTCAAGTAATCTCTCAAGACAGATTTTTCTAACTGCAGAATCTAACAGCAGAATGTCAGCACCACTGCCCTAAAAATGTAGTATTGTTAGTAGGAATAAACACAGAAGCACCTGGGAGGAAGTGGATTTAGAAAGGATAGGGGCCAAACCAAGTTTATTTTTCTACACAAAAAAGGAGGTTGTGCCCCCCAGAGGCAAACAGGGACATTTTTTTTCCGTCTGGGTTGCCAGGTTCAGATTCAAGTGGTTAAGTGCTTGATGTCATGACCGACCATTTACTCTTTCTTCTGGTATAGCTAACAAAAGCTGTCTTTTTGTTGCATGTACTGTATACATACAGTGGATGATCTGCAGATGTCATGCTATCGCATCATGTGTAGCATCTACTCCCTGGGAACAGTGAAAAATCCACATGTCGAGAGGTGAGTCCCAAGTTACACGTGAGAAGTGTGTTACACTTTAATTTTTATCTTGCCATGGCAACCCGGGTTGCTGGGAATTTGACGGTATGGACTTTAGTTGCTGTACCGTACACATACTAGTACTGCACTTGCTTGCCATTCCGAATCCCTCTTTTACCCCCATTTGTACGTTTAAAAACTGACTGTATGGTTTCAGCTTTTTCTATACTGTATGGTGAACAGATTTTATGCATCAGAGAGACTTTCTTTTTTTGTCACTTAGATTTTTAATGAAATTTTCACAATATACAAAAACAGAAACACAAGAAAACAACACTCAAAAGGAAACACAAAAATAAACAAAAATAAAAAAGACAATAACACGTCAACATCATCTTAATCCTTTACAAAATTATTCTTTATTTTCGGTGTATCATCCATTTGCTCTTCCTGTAGTCTCAGTTAGACTACAGGACTATTTCCAGTAGTACTTTCATTGTATATATATATATCTTTTTTTTCACTTTTCACTTTGAGCTTGTTGTGTAACTTCCTAGACAGAGGCCGGCTGTGGGGGAGTGTCTCGCTCACCTTGCAGCCGCCATGCCTGTGGCCTTCCTGGAGCCCCATCTGAACGAGTTCAACGCCTTCTCTGTGTACACCACCAAGACTCCCAGGGAGAGAGCCAGTGAGCGCTTATCTTATCATTCCTACTGTATGCTGTGCTGGGAAACAGAGTACAATAGCACATAAATAGAAAACAATTGAATGTAAAAATAAACCGAAAATGCACACATTTTCTATCTTGCTCATGAATGTGTTTTTTATCTACAATCATGTTGTTTTTTAATAACATTTCTTCGGTTCTTCAAAGGTTTTTATAATAAAAACAGACAAAACAACAAATAACTAAATCAATTGATTGAGAGAGATAAAAAAGTGTGTACATAAAAGGTAACATACAATATATTACATGAGTACATGAAGTTGTGACTATGAGCATTAACTCAAATTAAAATAAGGCACATGAGTAAGACAGTATTTTTAGTCATTG